>CAIGRS010158209.1:0-25082 GCA_903798395.1 Fraxinus floribunda | reverse complement strand
AAATAATTAAATAAAAGGATAATTGAAAAAAAAGTTTAAAAAAGGAAAAAGAAAAGAAATGATATCTTCCTTACCCAACCTCCACCCTACACTACAGCAAATCCCACCCAAAAAAATAAGAACACTCTGTCAGCGGTAACTGTCGACCACTGCCAAAAAAAATAAAATAAAATAAAAAAATCCATAACCGACCCACCACCAAACACCAGCGATAAATCCACCCAACAACCNAGGAGCAAAATGGTAAATATCTATTAAAATAATTAAATAAAAGGATAATTGAAAAAAAAGTTTAAAAAAGGAAAAAGAAAAGAAATGATATCTTCCTTACCCAACCTCCACCCTACACTACAGCAAATCCCACCCAAAAAAATAAGAACACTCTGTCAGCGGTAACTGTCGACCACTGCCAAAAAAAATAAAATAAAATAAAAAAATCCATAACCGACCCACCACCAAACACCAGCGATAAATCCACCCAACAACCCACAACAGCAAGCTCAACTTAGACAAAGAAATCAAAGCCCAACGTCGGACTTGTTTAATTTATATTTAGATCTTCAAATTTCACTCTCCTATCTTTTAGTAGTAAAAATTTGAGAGGGGGAGCAATTAATGGTCTTGTGCTGAAAGCAGACCTGGTTTAAGATTTGTGGTTGTAGTGAAATATTCGAACAGGGAAAAATCAGAATTTATTTGGGAATTAAATGGATTTTTAAAAGAGAAATTTGGAAATCAGAATATTCGATTCGAGATCTATGGTGGCTTAGGATTATTTCACTACTTTATCTATTTCCGATGGTTATTTTTTTGGAAGGGCCTTAATGGTGGTGGAGGCAATGGTTGCTATTGGATTGTTATGGTTCGATTTCAATTTTGAGGATAAAAATGAAGGGGAAAATGGCGTATCTTATTGTAATCCGATGGAGGAAGAGGTGGAGGTGGCAGTGGCTGTGGATGGTGGTAGTTGGTTTTGGTAGGGGTGGGGTTTGTCGATGTAGAAGATAGTTTTTCATTTTATTTTTTTAGTTTTTGATCTGAGATTTTATTTATTTTATGGGAAAAAAATATTAAATTACTGTTTTGCCCTTTTAAAATTGATTAAAATGTGGTCAAAATTAAATTTTTGTGTCAACTAACAGAAAATGGATGAAAGCCATCCAGAATAATCTCACATGCAATGGTTTGAAATATTTAGAGGCGACGATTGCAATAAATCAAATGTTTGGGGATGGTCTGCTAATGTTTTAAAGATTTGGAACTTTTGCTGTAATTATCCCTTTTTAATAACCCGTTATTTCTTATACAAAAAGGAGTTAATTAAATGATTGATCATTAACATTTACCTTCGATTACCACTTGCTCACCCAAAATTAAAAAGTTGCTCATTACTCACTCACATTTAAACAATGTTATTCATCCATCACTCATATCGATTTCATCCATCCACCTTGGCACAAAAATCTATGTGGCCACTAAAGACGTTAAAAATTGACAGCTTGGAAAAAATAAGACTTGAAAAATTGGGTTTTTCATTTATCTAATGTGTTTTCTCCATTTCATCTATTAGCCCATAAAACAGTAGTTGAGTAATAATCGATACTCAATTCAATCAATAAGCAACAATGGTGGAGCACTTGGCCCCAATTTTCGGAACAGAGGATTAACTGCCCATTTTACTTCAAGATTGGCGCCTGTAGCCATGGCTACTGCTGCTCCTACCTCCAAAATCGCACCACAATCTCGCCACACTCATTCTCACCAATATGTACCACAACTGGACAAGATATCTATTGGCGTCGATCGTCGGGTCAACCTATAGACCCCAAGAAGATCCAAGAGCATTTTGAGGATTTTTATGAGGATATATTTGAAGAGCTCAGTAAGTTTAGCGAGATCAAGACACTCAACGTTTGTGACCCTGCATCCCGCATCTCAAACTTTCTTATCAAATAACTTACTTTCCTTGGATTTTCTTCCTCCTGCAATTGAAGCTTTCCTACTGGCTTCTTCGAATTCATAAGATTCTATTCATGTCGTTAGCTTTCTTTGAGGGTATTCTTTTGTTACATAGCTGTCGTTTTTTAATTTTTAACATAGAGACTAAAAGGATAGAATTTAGGACCTCTTACATAAAATATGAAAGCAATGTAGGAAGGACCATACTCATATACGGACATGGAAAATAGATGGTTAACATGTGAATTCTAGTAAGCAAAAGGTCAGTTTCATTTTCACAACAAAATTGGGAAGGAGATTTTTTTCTTGATTTCTGATTCAATTAATGAGAAGCTGATTTGGGAATGAATTGGGGGGAATAAATTGATTTCGATTTGGCTATGAAGATTGGGGAAATTTAGAAATTGGTGGACATGGAAAAGATAAAGAACGGGTTATTCTTATTTTAAGATATTACACTTTTGAATTGATTTTATTTTGTCTAGATATCATTTTTAATACTGTTAGTGGCCACATAGGATTTCTATATGCCATGTGGAATTTTCCTTCCAAGTAGACTAACGGAATTGATAAGGGGGGTGGATGAGTAACCTTGATTAAACGTGAGTGAGCAATGTGTAGTTTTTTTAATTTTGAAGGAGCAAGTGGTAATCGAAGGTAAATATTAATTATTCATCATTGAATTAACTCATACAAAAATGGGCTCAAAAGTCAAAACCACCCTCAGGAACCGCTGACCGCACCACGGAATTTTTCGAAATGTCCAGCTCAATGGCCACCACTCTCCCTCTGCCCCAATCTCTGCCACTCTCCTCCGACTCCGATAACGACTCCCCCACCCACGACCACCATGATGAAGAATATGTTGTTGAAAAAGGAGGAAAAATTATTGATGTGATGGAAAATATTATTTTATTGAAGAATGTGTGGTTAAAAATGAGTAGAAGAATGAGAATAAAAAAAATAATGTGGAATAAACATGGGCTTAATTCTGAATGAGCAAGCGGCAATCGAAGGTATTAACATCATTGAATCAACTCATACAAAAATGGGCTCAAAAGTCAAAACCACCCTCAGGAACCGCTGACCGCATCACGGAATTTTTCGAAATGTCCAGCTCAATGGCCACCACTCTCCCTCCGCCCCATTCTCTGCCACTCTCCTCCGACTCCGATCACGACTCCCCCACCCACGACCACCATCATGTGGATCTCTCATCCTCCATCTTCCAATCGTACCTCTCTCATTCCTCCACAGGTTCCTCCTCTCAACATGACCTCATCAAAATTCAATCTTTCTTAATCTCCTCCCGCTCCGGTGCTCTCTCCTGCCTCATATGTCTCGAACGCATCAAACCCACTGACCCCACATGGTCCTGCACCTCCCGCTGCTTTGCCCTCTTCCACCTCATCTGCATCCAATCCTGGGCGCACCAATCCACCACCCTCGCCATTTCACGCGCCACCTCACGCGCTGCAATTCCCGATGAGAACTCTATTGTCTGGCCCTGTCCCAAGTGTCGTGTCGAGTACCCCAAGTCACAAACCCCCAAGAACTACTATTGTTTTTGTGGGAAACTTGAGGATCCGCCTCGTGATCCATGGATTTTACCTCATTCCTGCGGGGAAATATGCGGCCAGGCTTTAAGGAACAATTGTGGGCATTTTTGCTTGCTATTGTGTCACCCAGGGGCTTGTCCATCGTGCCCAAAATTAGTCAAGACGAAGTGCTTTTGCGGGAAGCTGGAGGATGTGAAGAGATGCGGACTTAAGAATTTTTCATGTAATGGCGTGTGCAGGAAATTACTGGAGTGTGGGATTCATAGGTGTGGAGAAATTTGCCATGAAGGGGGTTGCCCGCCGTGCGGTGAGAAGGTTGATTATAGGTGCCAATGTGGGAGGGTGAAGATGGAGAGAGAGTGTTGTGAGAGGTATTTTAGGTGCGAAAACGCGTGCAATAAAATTTTGGGGTGCGGAAAACATGGCTGCGATAGGGGATGTCATGAGGGCGAATGTGGGGAGTGCCCGTTTCAAGGGAAGAGGACCTGTCCTTGTGGCAATCGAATATATGAGGGGATGGCATGTGATGTGACTGTGCCACTTTGTGGGTCAACTTGTAATAAGATGCTGAGCTGCGGGTTCCATAGGTGTCCTGAAAGGTGCCATCATGGACCGTGCATTGAGACTTGTAGGATTGTTGTTACGAAGTCGTGTAGGTGTGGGAGCTTGAAAAAACAGGTATGACCTAGAAATTCTAATTAGCCACTCATTTCAGTTCTCTCTCGCTTCTCAGTATTTTTCTATAATGCGATCAGTATTGGGAATGTTTAACTACATTTAGAATAGGTTCCTTGTCATCAAGACTTAACCTGCGAGAGGAAGTGCCAGAAAATGAGGGATTGTGGACGACATGCATGTAAGCGTCGCTGCTGTGATGGGGACTGCCCTCCTTGCTCCGAGGTTTGTGTCACTATCTTCTCTATGTTCCAAAAGTTTTTGAAATAATAGCTGATGTCTTAATAGTGTATTGTTGCTTTGGAGACGCAGATTTGTGACCGGAAGCTCAGATGTAGGAACCATAAATGCCCAGCTCCATGTCATAGGTAAAGTCCGTTGTGATGAGTTCTGTGCAATGCTTGGAACAGAGTTTTGTAGGTGAACTATTTCAAAGTTCGTTCACATATTTTTCTTGTAGAGGTGCTTGTGCTCCTTGCCCATTGATGGTCTCTATAGCATGTTCATGTGGGACAACACACTTTGAGGTTAGCATTTCATTGGTGTGTACTGGAAATTGAGCTAATACTTTTCGTGCTATTGATTAGAAAATGGTTTTTCCGCTGTACTTTTTATTTGGCCCAGTGATAATGTTGCCATGTTATATAAGCATAATATGGTGGTGCTTTTTCATTTTTAATTTCGTTTATGTTTGGAGAAATGTGCCAAAATTTTCAAGTGCTTAATTTGTAAAGGGAAAAAATGAAAACAAAAATAAAGAAGATCTCATTAGCTTGGCCCAGCCGAGGGGACTGGACGGGGGAAATAGCCAGGCATTTAGTGTTCGGGCTTCTAGGAAATCCCTTCACTACTCCAAAGAAGCCGATAATAAAAAGCTATTCGTACTGTGAATAAAGTATTGCTTCAATTTCTATAAAGCTCAGTGTTGAATAACGACAAACTTGCATCATCAATTTAATTTATAATACATGCTATCTGAAGAACTTTGGCAGATCTTTTGTGTCAGTGTTGTTTAGAGCTCTCAATACTATAAACGATTTGTAGGATCATATTTTTATACCATTGTTCTAGCATTGGAAGATATTTAAGCGTTTGAGCCTGTGGCACCACGGGTCAACTTTGGGCAATATTTTCAGTATGATAAGGCCTCCCTTGTTGAACTAAGTTATCAAGACTAAGTGAGAGTACATAGCGTTTGATTGAAACTAGAAGGAAAAGAGAAAAAGAATAGGTTAAGAGCCTTTAGGATAATTTTGTGCTGGACCTGATTGTTCAATACTATTGGATGGGTGCCAACCAAAGTCTTAGCTCCTTTTGCTATAGAAAATAATTTGATTTATGTTTATTATCTTTTTTATGAGTTTCACAGATACTCCTTTACATGTTTATATTTCAAACCAAACTATAGACAAATTTGTCTCGCTGTTAATTCTCAAGTTCAAGCCTTACTCCAGTCTCCAGCAGCGTACTGCAAATTTTTGGCTGTTTCTGCAATTGGAGTTAGCGTTGGATAACATAATACCTACTATTGGAAAATCTTTTTTTCCTTTTTAATATTTTTATGCAAAAGTCCCTATTGATATCTTCACATTGATTGTAAGATTTTATGACTTTGAAAGCCCCCACAGTGAATGTAAATCTCAAAAGACACCTCGAAAACTGGGATTACTTGGTACTTCCTGAGGTAGCAGACTCCTAATTGGGACACACAGCTTTAAACTTGAGGATTATTGTCATATGCTATTCCACATTGGATTCAAAACATAATACTATGGTTTGTAAGAATGAGCACTGCATTTCCATCAAAACAAGCTCTAGGCATGCCTTTTGGCTGCTTTTAAGCTATGTGCTAATGCAATGTGGCATCTTAGTTTAGGTCCTGAAAATGTTTGTATGGCATGTAAATCTGTAGTAATTGTGGATCCTTTTTTTCGAAGAAGAGTGACGCCGGCAATATATGGATGTTTCTCTAATTTATTTCTGCAGACTCTTTCAATTTAGACATCTGTTCCACAAATTGTTGTATGGAAAATCTGAAGTAACAGTTATAGTCCAAACAATTGAAAACAAATTTCCTGTATTGTGTTAAATTGCAGCACTCGTTCCACAAGTTACAACTATTTTCTTTACGTTTTTATCAGGTTCCTTGTGGCACAGAGGCTGAGCATAAACCTCCAAAGTGTCCCAAACCGTGTCGTATAGCTCCTTTATGCAGGCATGCATCCAGTAGCAAGGTAGTATTGGTGATTACTTGTCTTATATCTACTGTCGTCTGATATTTTTGACGTGTGTTTGGAATGTAGCATTAGACCATATTAGATACTACAAATAGAGGGATTTTAGTTTCATTTTCTTCCTTAATAGTGTTCACTACTGTCTCATTCACCTTATGAGACATGCTAGCATTATTAAATGAAATCTACTTAAATTTAGTTTTTGGGTTTGTTTTGCAATCAATTTCTCTTGCTTATAATTGTCTTCATATTTGACTGCTTTGGCCCCTCTTTGAACAACTATATATATATTTTTTCAATGACTTTTGAGTTTAAATCATAAACTATTCCTGCCATAATTAATGTTAAATAGTTTTCCAGCCTCATAGATGCCATTATGGAGCTTGCCCTCCGTGTCGGCTAATTTGTAACGGAGAATATCCATGTGGACACAAGTGCAAATTAAGGTTCGCTTTTTATTAAATACCAGTATTTTATATAATATTTTCCTGAAGTTGCAATACCTTATAAATTACTATTTTTTATGTATGTAGGTGTCATGGACCAATACCTCCTCCTATTCCTGAATTTACGTTGAAACCAAAGAAGAAGAAGTCAAATTATCAGACTGAACCTACTCCTGGTTCCCCTTGTCCTCCTTGCCCAGAACTTGTGTTGAGGTCCTGTGTTGGTCATCACATAGGTGCAGAGAAGATGGTTAGTATTAGAGTTTCTTAAAGCTGTAAATAAGACAATTTATTCAATCTGCATTTTGCTGTATATTCATGTCTTCTTTTTCTATCTTAGTCTCTTTCCCTATTTTGCTGGAGGAGCTTTTTGGGCTTCACGTTCGAGTGTTTGCGGTGATAACTTTCCAATTCTCTTTATCTTCCTCTTTCAGATGGTCTGTTCAAATAGAGCAGATTTTTCTTGTGAGAACTTGTGTGGGAATCCTCTTCCTTGTGGAAATCATCATTGTACTTACGTTTGCCATGCCTTGACACGTCACATATCAAAATCAGAGGGAATTAGTAGAGGCGAATCCTGTGAAAAGTGCACTCTTCCTTGCGAAAAGGTGAAAACTTTTTGTTGTGACCAAGTGAAGAAACTCTTATGTTAATTTCTTGCTCAGAAGTGACTGCATACACCAATCTTATTTTTCAGGAATGCACCACAACTTTCAATAATATTTTATAGATCTGTCACATGGAAGTTTTTTGAGGGCATTGTGTCCTAACACAACAATCTTGGTTTTCTAGGAATGTACCACAATAATCAACATAGTTATGTATCTGATTCATCTAGAAGTTCTATTTTATGGCACTGTATACTGAATTTACGGGGATTCTCTTTCTGTGATCTGCATTCAGGAGAGGCATCCTACATGTCCGCATCCTTGCCCCCTACCATGTCATCAAGGAGAATGCCCTCCTTGCAAAGCACTGATTAAGCGTTCGTGTCATTGTGGAGCCATGGTGCATGTTTTTGAGTGTATATATTTTAATTCCATGTCAAAAGAAGAGCAAATGGCCGTTCGTTCATGCAGAGGTCCTTGTCATAGGTAATATATTTTTACTTTCTAGAATTTTTCTCAAAGAAATGAGATTATACAAGAGATGGTAACCTGTACAAAGAAAGAGGCTAGTCTTCTGAATAACTCTGCCATGAAAGTTATGTTCTCCTCACTTTTTTAATCTACCTTTGGCTCAAATGTGCCAGAGCTGCTTCTGTTCCTTCACCCTGCCATGTAGGAAAATTATATAAATCTATTATCTATCACCCTACCTTCTCCCAGTGATGGAAAAGAATCGTACAAAAAGAAGAAAAGATAGTCGGGGAACAAAACCTCAATGGGATCCTTATCCGAGTATTTTGTTCATATGAATTCTAAAATACATGACAAATTGGTGATTTTTGAGATGTAGGCCAACTTACTAAAGAAGGCTAAGATTGACAGGTTACGTATTACGCTCTTTTACTTGCACAGATAATACAGGCCTAGGTTAACTTGTTACTATTCCCTAAAACTTAAATAGAGCGGTCTTAGCCAGTGTGGATGGCCCGAGAAGAGATTTATGTGTATAAACTATTCTATTGATGAGTGCGATGATGTTCTGTTAGAGAATAAGCTTTTCTGGGCAAAGGGAACTGTTCATATTTCCTGATAGCTTTATAATAAATAAATATGCAGGGCTGGGTGCATGATCATTTTTTATTTGGGGTAAGGTTGAGGGTGGAGGGTCAATGTATTCGCAGTAGGGCCAATGATCATAGAAGAGATTTCAATTGAAAAGGTTTAAGCAAGAATTCTTTTAAGACAATTAAAAAATTAGATATATATAACAAGGATTGATTCTGTTTCTGATCCTGAAAGATAAATCAAGGAGAGGGAGAAGTATGCATTGTGAAGCACGTTTATACTGCATTTCTGACTATCATACAAACGAGTTTAATGTGTAGAAAAAAATTTCACCACATCTGCAGTAAACGATGGGATGAGAGGATATATGATTTTTGGAAGAAAGAATTGAAGTCGTAGTGCATCAACAACTAAATGCTTATTACTATTCAACCTTGGAGTGTTGTTTTATTTAAGTCCGAAGATGAGATGGGAGCTGTGCTGTATTATTGCATAAAACACTCAGATTTTTCATTTTCCCCCTTGAGTTAAATATCAGCTGTCATAGTTTAGCACCTTTCTACTGAGGGGTGGGGGTTAGATTCTATGTTCGAGTCAGATCTCGTCAGATAGAGAAGGTAATTTTTCTGTTGTTGCAACATGTTAGGCGTCTATAATTTCATTTACGTATATGCAGTCACTCAATGTCATTTTCTCATTCCTGTTTGCGTATGAGTGATGCTTTTTGATATCTATTATCCAATCTATATAGTTAATTATCATCTTGGATTTGCAGAAAGTTGCCAAACTGTACACATTTATGCCCAGAGACATGTCATCCCGGTACATGCCCATCACCTGACAAGTGCTCTAAAAAGGTAACCCTATAAGTTCTTACAAGTTTGTTGAACCACTTAATCTATAAGCTTAAATTGTTACATTGGGCCATATGTATGCACACTCCCCTCACATGTAACGTGTTTGGCCAAGCTTATAACTTCTGCAAATAACCTTCTTTGCCAAAGTACTTTACCTTCTTTTTTTTTATCTTTTAACAATTAGCTATATATGTTCTTACTGTGGTTCAATTTTTGGTATTTACAGTTATATATGCTCAAAAACATGATTTTCAGCAGGTCCAAATTTCTGTGAAACAATGTTTGGTATCTATAGCTTTCACAGAAAAAGAGAAATTTAGACCAGAGCTGGTTTTACTTCAAATTAATGCAGAGACGGAGTGTATTTGGATGAGTTTTTAGAAGTCAAATATTGTGGGTCCATTCAATTTCTCGTAATTTGTATTACCAAAAAATAAATATTGGAATATGAGTTACAAGGATTTCATGTCTTCACCTATTTTTATCAATGTACAGATTTTATAGCCAAACTAACCAATCTATAGATTTGTTCTAACGCCTCCACTCAAACCAGTAGAGTTGTAAGCTCTTGACAATCTGGTTTTACATTTTCTGTGCTAATTTGAGTTAAAGATTATAATGGCAATCCCATTTTTAGTTTGTTGCTTCTGAAAATCATTTTTTCTATGGTAATTTTCAAGTATTCAGTTCAGATAACCATACTTAGTTACTAAATGATGTGTTTTTAACAAAAATCTCCATGAATGCCTAAAGTAGGTTTTAGCCTCCGTATCATACACAGTATAAATCAGACATTAAGTTCAACCACACATTCATAAATACTACTCATTATTATCCACACATTTCTTTGGGGCCATCACTAAATGGCCAAATGAAGGCTTAGTAATTACATAATAGTATATGCAGACATGGATAAATACATGTGCTTGTGTTTGTTGGTATAATGACAGACATTTTTCTATTGGTCAATTCTGCTTTAATAACACATCTATGAATGAAAAAAATAACTTGTAATGTATCGTGTCTCTTGCTGAAGGTCACTGTTCGCTGTGGATGCCAAACCTTAAAAAAGGAGTGGCTTTGTCAGGATGTGCAATCAGCATATCTCCAAGCTGGCAGTGATCCCAAAGATGTATCTAGGAATCAGTATGGATTTGGACTTCTTCCTTGTGATTCTGATTGCAAGAGTAAAGTGAAGGTTTCTGATGCAGAGTTACAGCTTCGTAAATCAAAGTTGGTGGAGGTAATGATTACTATTTACTTCAAACCAGTGGTATTTATTCAATGTGTATAAATTAATATGCAAGCCCTCAGGCCTTGAATTATCTTTACAGAAACAAGCTGACCCAACCCACTAACTTATGGCGGTGTATATAAGGTCCCAACCTCGCAATTTACTGTGTGCTGTGTCAAGAATTCGAATGGTAGTATGAGAAAAGTTTTCTGAAGTCTACCCTAGAAAAGGATTCTTGTGTATACCCTTACTTCAGCATTTATGCCCATTTCTAACTAAGACATTCAGTTTGAGCTGGAATTAGTGCTAGTGTTCTTTCTTTTTGCACTTTCACATATCAAGAGGCAAGAGCTGAGAATGCACTCCCTCTGAAGCTTAACGCCTATCATTGAGGCAATTGTGGAGCATAGAGGACAGAAACTCGAGTGTGGTGACTGAAATAAGGCCTCTGAAGTACAAGGTTTTTCCATTATTGGAGCTCAATAATCGAAATTTCTAACTGTGAATTTTAGAACTTATTATTGGTGACATCGCTTGGAGCAGGTGTTGCAGAAAAAATAATGGATATATTGCTGAGGTTGCCAAATTGGCAATTTCATAAATATACCATATGATATGTCGTATGGATACATCAAAACGTCTGTACTTACTGAAACGAGCAAAGTTGCTAATGTTAGTTATGCATTTATGTGTCTGTGTTGCATGTTTTAGAGTGTTGTAACTCTATCATGATGCAATTCTCAGCCCATACTTAATCTGACACCAATTTTCTTTTCTATATAATGGAAGGAAAAGGAGCCTGCTACTGTAAATAATGTGACAAAACGTAGAAGAAGAAGACAACGGGTACAGGAGGACAAGAATATATCAACGCTGCAGGTTTGTGCTATATTCGAAAGGGGAAGTAATTGATAGCTCTTGACTATTTTTCTCATCTAACAATTGATTCTTAACAGAAAGTCGTTTCTGCTATTCGGAAGATTCTTTTGCTTCTCTCGATTGCTGTTATTATACCTACATTGGCATATTTTGGCTATAGAGGCCTCATATGGCTCTCGGATTGGATGAACGAAGTTGAGACGCAACAAAGAAGAAGAAGATATCCAGGAATATAGTCGATCTCCATAAATTTTTGTTCAAACTCAGACAATAGATGAGATGTTAGTTTGAACTGTGTAGCAATTGGGTTCGTGCAATTCCTTGGAACTTTTTTTATTTACTTTTAGTTTTTGAGTTAAGCTGCTAATGTGAAATGGTATCTCAAAATTTTCTGTTAGTCCTTTAGCTGCCTAGGAGGGGTAGCTCACCTCCCCTCACCGGCCACCAATAATAAATCCACCACCCCTTTTTCTACATTTATTATCCATGATTGTGTTAATAAATTTTCCAACGGTCGTTTATTTTATATGAGAGAATTTATTTATTTATTTAGCTGTTACACCGATTTTGTTAAATGTTAATAAATAAAGAATTGAAGGTTTGAAGTTCAAAATGGGCTCCTTCACGGGTCTACATGTTTGAATGTTCTAACTTGAGAATTTTCAAAGTCAATTTAGCCCAACGTTTAAGCATATGCAGAAATACTGAAAATAACGTCACAGAATAGCTTTCTCTGACCACTTTTTAGTACATATTAGACTTTATTCCTACAGCGTGGCCTCAACTCAGTCTAGTACCATTTCACACGTACCATATCTTTTGATCTCTTTCTCATGAAGCATCCTATAACCCTAGTTTGTCAAAATTTAAAGGGATGATGTGTCGATGTATCGAAATTTAATGATGGATAGTTAAACGGAAGTAGTATGTCTTAACTTAATACGAAGGAATTAAACTCACATAAACAAAAGAAAAGGATTTAAGTAAAAAATTTCGTTCGATGGTGGTTAGTGTTCTACAAAGAATCCTGAGCTACGAGTCATGTTACTCTTTAGTTACACTACAAATCATACTCAACATGAATTATATACAACAAAAAAATTTCTTAAAAAATGACAGAGAACATAAAGAGAGAATTAATTGCTTTAGTTTTTGTCTAAATTTCAATCTGAAACAATGGATATTGGACCACTAGAGATGCTGCCATGGCTATCATCGCATAGAGCAAATGCTCGCTCCAAATTTGCAACAATGTCAGTCATGCTAGGCCTATCTTTACCTTCTAAATGCACGCAATGCATAGCGGTGTATGCCACCAGTTCCACCGCCTCGGATTCGTTTATCTCCGGCGGACCAACCCGAGGGTCCAAGATTTTGGCCAATTCTCCGGCCATAATTGCTGGTACTGCAAAGTCCACCACACTTATTGGTGCACCCCCATTTTCACCCGTCTTGAATAATGCTCGCTTCCCTGTCAAAAGTTCAAGTAACACTACTCCAAGACCATAAACATCACTCTTTGCTGTCAACACATTTAGTCCGTAATACTCTGGATCGATGTAACCAACGGTTCCAGCTGCCTTCATTGGTCTATAATCACGATCATTTTCTGGTCCCATTAACGATAAGCCAAAATCGGACACTCGTGCTGTCCAGTTCGCATCAAGCAATATGTTTGAGGACTTAATGTCGCGATGAATTATGGGTGGAACTGCATAATTATGTAGGTACTCAATGCCACGAGCAGCATCTAGTGAAATTTTGATCCTCGTTTTCCAAGAATTCACTGCACTGCTACTCTTTTGTGCATTGTTCTTGTCATGTAAATGATCATAAAGAGCTCCATTCTTCATATACTCGTAAACTAAAAGTCTTTCATCCCTTTCTTCACAAAAACCAACCAGCCTCACCAAGTGCTTGTGATGGAGCCGCGATAAGAATGCCAGTTCTGATTCAAACGCGCTCTCTTTTTCTTGAAATTTCTTCGTCTTTGGACTCGTCTCACTTCTTTTGATGGCAACTTCACGCCCATCAGGAAGTTTGCCTTTGTATACAACCCCAAAACTCCCAGCACCAATCTTGCTCTCTGAAGAGAAATTATTAGTGGCTGCAACCAGGTCTGTAAACAAAAATTCCTCTGCCCTGTCTGCATGTTTTGATGAAGTTCCACTCCTCTGGCGTCTCATGAGAATCGACCCCTGGCGCCGAAGAGTTGATGATCTCGAAGGTGGGCTACTATTAGACTGCGGAGCAGCATTAGCACCAGTAATAGTGGGCTGCACCGAGTTATGAACTTTCTTCTTCCCAAAACAAACACCGGTCCACAAACAATAAATTACAGTACAAATCCCTGCAAAGCCCCCAACTGATCCAACAATCGCAAACGCTAATAAACCCCTTCGGAGTCTTCTCGAAGGGCGAGGACTAGTAACTGGTGGTGGTGAAATTGGCGGTGGAATTGAATCTGTAACATCACAAGGCCTACAAATATGACCATTTCCAAAACAAAGTGCTTGAGAGTCAGGATATATACTACATTCACAAGGAGTCTCTAAACATGGCCCCGGAAGAGACTTCGGCAAAGGAAGCATAATCCCAGAAGGATAAGGCCAACCAGGACCCCAGCAAATCACTGAAAAATTGCTTGTTATCAATCCACAAGTAAAATTCAATCCTGCGACGATAGACTCAAATGGAATCTCATCAGTAACATTACTCGAAAACTCACCGTTCCCGCCCCAACAAACAACCGCTCGGTTCAATCTTCTGATTGCGCAACTGTGATTGGACCCGAGGGCTAGCCCAATGTACTCGTATGATGAATTTGATGGCACATCCAACTGACCACTGTCACTATTTCCTTTGCAAATCAGTAATCCTAAATTATCCATTCCACAGGCATGTCCTCCACCAACCTGAATATTCAACATCGAAAAATTTGAGAACGCCGATTGTATGGAAAGAGAAATACTTTCATCGCCCCAGCACAAAACTCGATTAGTATCCTCCAAAACCCCGCAAGAAAATCCCAACCCGGATGAAATTGCGCGAAATCTCAATGTCTCATTTGGGGTTTGAGCGGATGATATGTCATGTTCTCGCCAGCAAATGACGTTCCGCCTTGAACTGATGTTTGTTAGACCACAAATTTGAGTGTCACCAATTGTTAGATAAGTTAACGGAGCTGAATCATTGTTATACAGCCTTTTCGAGTTGAAGGTGGTGTTCCAGCAGAGGAGACTGAACCCACCGGAGCGAGTGGCGCAGAGGGTGTCACGGCCGCCGGCGATGTAGTCGAAGGAGGTGATGGGGGTGATAGGAGGCAGCAGCTGACCGTTCTGCCAGCATTGAATTTGTTGGAGGGGTTGCTCGGCAATTATGGTGCAGATAGTGGTGGCAGAACCGTAGACAACGGCCACCGTGGAGGCGGAGCCACCGAGTGCATTGGCTGAGCGTGGCAGAGAAGACGCGGCGACGGCGGTGAGGAGAATTATGATGGCTGCAGTAAAGGGTGTCGTCATCTAAAGGGCGTCTTTTGGGAATTCATTTGTAGAGAGAGAAACGGAAGTAGTCTAGAGATAGAAGGAGAAGAAACTGAGGAAGGGATGTAGTATAGGTATATGAGTCTGACTGCTATTAGGCCTCGTTTGTCAAAGTATTGTTGCGAAGATGTAGCACGCTATTAATAGTTGGCCCTTTTTTATATTCATATTTTAATTTAAGTCAAAATTAATATTTAATTTTAACAATATATTTTATGAAATTTACAACTTTTCAATCACTCGTTTGACGTTTCAACAAATTTTATTAAAATCTACTAAAAATCTGATTTTAATCTCTGTCAAACGAGGACTTAATAGGGTTGGAAAATTGCGCTATTTTATATTTTAAATTTTAAAAAATAAATAAATAAACACTGAAATTAGGTTAGGAATTTTAATTCTAGCTCCCTCGCTGCCTTGCTCGATCGCCTTCTTTATGCTGAAATTAATATTATGAATATCATATTGAACCATTTTAAGAATCATTTCAAAATCAGTCCAAGTATTGCTTAAATCCTTTTTTGTACATAGGGTATCAATGAGCCAAGCCGGTTCGGCCCATCAGCTCACGAGCTCGGCTCGACCCCTTAAGTCAAATGGGCAATGTTCTCATTCAAACAAACAAGGATGATACAAATGCATTTATTATTATTTCCAACAATTACTGGGAATGTGATTAACGCTGTTAATTTTTGTAATTAATTAAAAATTAATTTGAACTTTCCACGTACAAATTCAATACTTATATAGGGGAAGGACTAGACTATTCAAATAACATTAATTTGTGGCTGCTAACAGGGAAATATACCAATTTCATAGAAAATACGAATTACTATTATTGGTTGGTGTGTTAGTTTGACCTATTGTATTTAAATTTAAATTTAAATAATAATAAGTTGAATTATTAGTATTATTATTATTTTCGATGGTGAAGTAATGAAAAATGGAAGTAGAAAGGGAAAGTCGAAAAGAAAAATTGTATATCGACTATGAAAATAGAGGGGGGAAAAAAAGAATAAAGCCTTTTGTTCAAGCCAAAAAATAGATATAGTACAAACAGTCTGACTTGACAGTGTATGTGTGGATTATTATTTTTTTTTTCAAATTGTCAATTATATATGAGCACGTGTCCCTTCTGTTTTCGAGTCTCTATTTATGTAGCATGATTGAAAAAAAGAAGAAGAAGAAAATTGGCGTGTTCGATTTCGAGGAAAAGCAAGTATATTATACATAAAAATGTAATATGGATAAAGACATTTGTTTTAAACAAGAAAGTTGTTGGAATGTTTCACCAAAGGATAAAGAGAGTACATACTCTATGTTCATGAAAGAGAGTCCATTATTTTTTACATATATTTTTTGTACTAGTACAAGAGTGGGACCAACACATAACTTCAATTCACTGCTAATTTATTAATATGTTTTCACAGGTCCAATTTCAATCCTCTTTGTCCCAAATAATTGAAGATTGTTGTTTTCAGTTTTCACAACTGAGGTCGAAGAGTTTAAAATTGAGAATAATTAGAGATTATTATTTTCAATTTTCATATCCGAGGTCGAGGATTATTGAGAATAATTAGAGGTTATTCTTTCAGTTTTCATGATTGAGGTCGAGAGTTTAATATTTGATATTTTCTTCACCTTACCTCTATAGGAAAAAATAAATTATAAGAATGAATTGAAGGAAATAATGAAACGAGAAATATAATTATTCAATTTTTTGTTACCGAGTCTTGTCGGAATAGTAAGTTGGTCCTTCATGTTTAAAAAGTAGCAGGTTAATACTCAACCTTTTAGTATAGTTGTTCGATTAATCTCTAACAACTAAATTGTTCAAATCAAGGTTAAATCTTTATGGGGCTTAGATATGACCAAACTTTATAAATCATTTGTTTTTTCTGCTTAACTTATATGGTTGTCTATGATTTGAAGTGGCACATTGTTGTCCATAAATCTAATCATATTTGGATGGGTCAGATTGTGCAATTATATTGAAGTTGAGGATTAACTTGTAAGGAGAATTGGTTGAGGACCAATAGAACATATTTTCACAACAAATAGGCTCAAATAGTCTACTTTCAAAATTCAAGTTATTGGCGCAAATATCTGTTTCCGCGTGATCCTAATTTTTTATGAGAACATAAACAATTTCCTCTCTTCACTTTGATTAATGCAACAAAAATCTTTAATAACTCGACATAAGGCCAGACATAAACGTCACGAGTATATTAGTATTATTGCAATAATTCTCCAAATTTAACTTCAAATATATATTGTAGTCAATTAGAGATGGTTGAACAAGGGACATTTTGGTCTATTCCTCTTTTTTCTAGAGGCCAAAACTTGCTCAAATGCATTGAAAAGACTTGGTAAAAGTCAAATGACTATTACGTTTCAACGATGTTTACTTTTCTGGAGTTTTTGAGTAGACCGGATGACCAAGTCTGGCCATCTTGGCTATATTTTCAAACGAGGAAAATGAGGGTGAGTTTGAGTCACGTTATTTTGGAAGAATTTATTCTGAAATAGTAAATTAATGGAGAATGTGTTGTTGAAAAAGAAGGAAAAATTATTGACGTGATGAAAAATATTATTTTATTGAAGAATGTGTGGTTGAAAATGAGTAGAATAATGAAAATAAAAATTTTAACGTGTACCAAACATGGGTTAAATATGGTTAATCGTTTTAGATCACTTTTTAAAGTAACTTTGTGATGAAGAGGGTGTTTGGTGAGGATTAAAATTAGATTTTTAGTAGATTGTGATAGAAGTTTTTGAAATGTGTGGTTGAAAGACTGTGGGACCATGAAAAATGTTATTAATATTAATTATTTGATTTTAACTTTGATTAAAATTTTATTTTAATCCGAAACAAACATGGCTGAAGTTTATTAAGAAAGCCATTTGTTCTCCCCAAAACTTTGTTTTTGAAATAAGAACAATAAATATGATTAACTATCGAGGTCAGATCATGTTTACCCTTTTCGTCCTATCCTCGAATCAGTACAAGGGAGTTTTTCGCAACTCACCTTGATAACTCTTCCAGTTGGAAAATTACCGTTCCATTAGGAGTGGGGGCACTACAAAGATTGCGGTGCACAAATTTCTCTCGTCACCCATGTTTGAAGGTCTTAGTTCTTACAAATAATGGAGTGTCTAGGACCCTATCTGTATTGTTACATATATTTACTTAAATTTAATTTAATTATAATGAATATCAAATTATTGCTGGGAATTCATTTAGCAATAACTCAGGATTCTCAATTTTAATATTCAAATATCCATATAATAAATAAAGAAATAATGAGCAATTGGAACGTTTTGAATGTACAAAAATAACTGAATCATTTTTTCATCTATAAAAAACAATTATTTTGCAAAGAAAAGTCAAAATAGTAAGGTCCACCTCATCACATCCAGTTGGGTGCACTTACAAGATAGTGAAGCAGTTGAACCCCCCCCACCCCCACCCCCCTTTTTATTTAAATCTTAACCCATTGCAGATGAAATACTAATGAAGCAAAGTGAAATTCCTATTTTACACTAATCCTAAAATGACACATGTTTGTTCCACTTTAGTCACTCTGTATGTGTCGTTAAAGTCACTAAAATTTATTGACAAAAATAAAATAGACATGAACTTTAGAAGTATAAATTGCATCATCGGTTACGAATTAAAAACATCACCTTGTCAATCAAGCCAGGATTTGCTAGCTAAAAACAATTAAAAAATGCGAAGAAGAAAAATTAAAGTGAATTTCTTTCTTTTGTTAATTCATTCCACAGCTTTAGGAACGTGGGTTGTTTTGCTGCAAACCTATTCATCTTACCTCATAAATTTCAAAACATCATCATTATGTTTTGTCTGAATTTTAAGTAATCAAAATGACATATAAATAAAAAAATAAAAAAAAAGTCACTTTAATTTTTACATGTTTTCGATTGTAGACTAAAGTTTTTCAGTAGTAATACAATGCGTCGACTTTCTATTCCACATATTATTCTTAGATAAATGAACTAGAGAGTAGGGACAACGTAAATGGATGGTGCAATTGTCTTTAGATAGAACTTAACAATAGTTCCACCTTTGTCCCAAGAATAATTCTTCAAGTACAGAAGAAATTTGCCAGATTTTTACCAGATTTTTGAATTCCCCCTCACACACAGTGGACCCCATGTATAAAATATTGCAAAAAAAATTTTTTCCCTCCAATGAATGTGAGTGTGCTGTAAGTACAGGGATTTGAATCCCTGTACTTATAGCAAAGTCCTTGTCCCAACCTCTCAATCTACTTCCCTCGATTCAAAACCATCTAGATAGCTAAACCCTTGCAATTACGTCCAAGTTTACTCTTTTTGTTTGACAATCATTCTTTCAAAACTCGTTTTTTTTTTTTCAAATTTATTTTCAACAACACATTCTCACAATAAAAATATTCTTCACGTAAACCAAAAACTTTTTCATACTTTTTAACTATGCATTCTTCAAAAACTTAATATTCAAAAACTCATTCTACACAAAAAATGACAGTCAAACAACGGCGCAGTTATAATGTTGAAAATGTACTTTGCACAGTCAAAGATTGAAAAAACAAAGCCTCGGAGAAACATTGCTACATCAAATGCGTAAACAATATTAGATTAAAGCAGGGGAAAAAGTGGGTTTTGGCTTTAGAAACATGGCAGGTTGTTTTGTTCCAGAGTGGAGCAGAATTATGTCACCTAAAAAACTTTTTGCATTTTTTATACAAAAATTAAAATAAGGTTGGAACCTATACATTGCATAAAAATCGTACTTTTCGCGATCATTCCATGTCTAGTTGTGCAGCTTTGCCAACTCCCTTGTGCAGAATAATGCTATACAAAAATTTGTTGCTACGACTTAGGGACACTGCCTTAGGAAAAGAATAATTATCTGCGTGTTTCCAGACATAAAAAACACACATACTTTTTTGACAATTTTATCCTGCGGTTGTTCATCACAAAGCAGGGATTCCGTGCTTTTGAAACCATTCCGGCATGTGGAATCTTTCGTATAGAATGGGTCTTACATCCCTTTGCTGAGAAAGATGCTTGAGAAGTGGAAGGATGACTTCCAAAAGCTGAGGGGGGCACAGAGAGGAGCAAGTGAGTTGTGGGAGGGAGTGGGACGGGGAGAGTGAGGAAGCACTAACAAATTTGTCTTATTCCAGGTACCTGTTCATCGCGTGGTTGTCCAGCAGAAAAAGGAATGCATGGAATTCCATTCAATGGTTGCAGCAAGAAGCTGAACGGGTTGTTATCAACAATAACAACTCGGCATGGATCCTTTGATATGCACGACAGGTCCTTCACATGTTCACGATATTCACTGCAATGTATAAAAAGATGAACAAAAAATGAGTTCACAGTACCAAAAGGGCAGAATGATAATCTAATATGCATTTAAAATAAAAAAAACCCTTTTTTACAACCTATTAACCAGTTTCAGTAGTACTTTTTATTAATCAGCCATCACTGAACTTCGATGAAAGAAAAAGGAAAGAAAAATATGAATCATGAAGTATGCAATTAGTCAGAAATGAATAAAACACTCAAAAAGTTTTCATTCTATATAAATTTTCATGACATGAAATCATGAATAGCAAAATCAAACCAATGCACTAAGAAACCACAAAGAAAAATAGTATCAACACTGAAGCCTCAGGATTAGGCATGTGCACTGTAGATCTATACAAAAAACGTAGGGTTGGAGTTTCTTCCCTTGCTTTCTAATTATGAAGCTTTCATCGTGTTTTAACCATTGCAATAAATGCATTCTATTGTTCAAGGAGCAGTTCGTGAATTGTACACACTCAAAATTTCAATGGAGGTAGAACAAACGCGCTATATGGAAGCGTTAGTATTGGATTTTGTTCCGTGCAATGTCCATCAGGAAAAATCAGACAGCCATCATCAATCTTTAACGGGGTATCCACGTGTCTGTGCATCAGCGGTGTACAAAACTTTACTCTTTTACAAATTTTTTGTTCGACAAAATTCCAACTAAGTATATCATGTTAGGATTCCTCTTACAAGTCATAAAATATTTTTGTCTAATTAATTTGAAAACAGTGGTAAAGTGAAAATTGTTCATTTTTAATTTTATTTATTTAGAATATTATTTCATTTGTTTAATCTAAGGATTATTCTCAATAAGCTTGGATCCAGCTACAGGAATCCTTTTTGGCTAAAATCCACCATTGAAAAGAACAAGCAGATTTTCCAAAGTACATCCAAATAAAATTTCACAACCACAAACCACTGTCACCCTGGTCACAGCCAAAACCAGTCATCACCTCCCATATTAATTGAGCTTAGTATGATTGTTGCTTTTAAGGAGATGGAGTACATTTGGGTGTGGAAATGATGTGTGAAGTATTCAGTGTCCCGGGAGGGGAGGGAAAGTAGCAGTAGGAAGAAATTGAACAAAAGTGAAAAGGTAAAGGGAGAGTATATAAGCTACAAGTCTATTTTAATAATATCGATAATATAATCATTCGGTTTTCAGAATCGTGTATCATTTCCTAGAGTGGCAACTACAGAAATAAAAATTTCAACAGCTGCAAAATACTGTATGAGAAAGTTCCCACCAAAAAGTCTGATAGCATATGAACCCCAAAAAAGAATCTGACATTATCTTCAAATGTACTCAGCTGTCTCCCGAAGCCATATTCAAATGTACTCAGCTGTCTCCCGAAGCCATAGAAGGCATAAGATTACACATTGACAGTGCATATGACAATAATATAGCATGAACAGTAAGTTACATGAGGTCAATGTGAAACATGGTAGATGCTTCAATGAATCTTTAGACTATAATATCTTATTTCTTTCTCTTATTGTGTATGTGTGAGATCAACAATGAAAAGCGTATCAAAGATGGCAAATTAGAAGCTTATGGAAAAAAAAATACGATGTTATCAAAGAGGATTGCTGATATTCACAGTGATAGACCAAAGTTTTGGAACAACTATACTTACGTACTAATTGTCGAAGGCCGATAAAGTCTATGGCTGAATAAATTTTCAACATCTATTCGGTCGACAAGTGGTCTAGCATACCCTGCAAGAATTCAAATTAAAAATAAAAAAAAATAAAAAAAGGAACCCAGTGAAATAGTAAGTAAAATCTTGAGAGGATCACAGATGAAAAGAGGAAACGTGGAATAATGAAAAACCTTCAAGTCCAGCAGTAAATAAGACGAGATCAGCAAATTCACTTAGTTGTTTTAGAAATTCTCTCAGTCCAGGACGTTCAAACACTGTCACATAGTTCATCTTAGGTTTGCCTTCAACATCCTTGAAATCCCACCAAAGAAACAAATGTGTAAAAGGAAGAACAAATATTACATTGATATTAGACATTTTGCTTAACCATTGATAACTGACATAAACCATAGTTCACCTTGTCAGAGGAGATGCATTCCAGTTCAAACCATTTTAAACCAGCTTCTGTTGCTTGAGCACGTAGCATAGCAGGCAAACTCAATGTCTCATATGCACATACTAGAGTTTCGTCCAAGTCAAGAACCACCTGCTTCCAGTACATAGGTGAGACCACGCAGCAATTCTATTTGGAAGTAAGCACTTTTTAACAGCAAGGAAATTTTGAATGCCGATTAATGACAACATGAACTTATTTAGCAGACATGTTGTTCACCTACTCAACTCGTAGAAATTGACCCAGTTACAAGTCACTCCAGATTCAGTGACCACTACCTGATCCTTTCTATTTTCAGCTTCAATTTTATAGGTAATATTCTACAAACTCAAGCATTATGAATAAGCCCAAATTATATCTCTGCCCTCTAATTAAGGCAACTTCAAATTTATAGAGAGAAGTGGAGGACCCAATACAGAAAAGCACAAACAATAAACAACAAGAAATAAAAAGCAGCGATGGTGTGGTGTTGCACAACTGTAGACACCAACACTGAACTGTAATTCATCACAAGTAAGCTATGCATGGGCAGAATTTCGTCTGCCGTGCAAATTTTTACAACATTATGCATAGAAGCCACATTTACAATCCTATTGATCCTACACATGCTTCCCCGTACATTACATCCAAATGGGTAACACTGCAATTAACTTAAAGCTTATGTAAATCCACAGGACCTTAGTTTACTAAACTACAAATTAGTGGTTTTAGCAGGGTAGTTTTTCCTCCACTGGAATGGTGGCAATAGACAATTCAATAAACAAGAAATTAGAACAAGTACCGTTGCAAACTCTGGAAAACCGTAATTATCTTTAACCATAGGCTATACCCACAATGGAAAACCAGAAAATTATTCGAACCACTTATCATGAAATCCTTTTTTCAATCCAAACCGTCCCAATTCCGAAGAATAAGTTTGCAATGTTCTCAAATGTTTCAATTAGTTTGATTGGAAACAAAGATATCTTTATCAAACATCTGTGCTTTTTCCATGTCAACAGTAAAGAAAAGTAACATATCTACTGGTCCCACTTTGTTAAATAATTGAATGAGATCTCAATGGTCTCTTTAATACTCTCCAATGGACAATGAATTTGATGAAAAACTGCTAATACCATCAAAATATATAAATGATGAATAAAACATCATATCTGGGAGAGAAGAAGATCAGCAACCCCCATGGTAGACAAAAGAAAAGAAAGAATTCAACTTAGCTCAAAGAAGCATTTTATGTTTTTGTGGGGTCAGTTACGTGGATCGTATTCTCCAATTCAATTTAATTAAACATTATTTACTTCTCTTCCACTGAAATTGCACCCATTTCCACTCCTGATTTCTGATTCCAGTGACGAAACAGCTCCAAAAGCATACAAAACTGATAGAATATTGGTGATTAAATGCCCAAAAACACGCATCTCTTGATAGTGTTCACCATCATTTTGAATCAAGAATCTTAGAATGACAGAGAATTTATCTCAATCATTTCACCAACTCTAAGTCTACCATATAACAAGGTTTCTATGTTCACTTTCACGTGTGTGCACGTATACAACCAAAATCATGCTAGTAACTAACTTTACCAGTTATTTTCATTTTCTGAATCCAATCAAATTCATATCAATTCAAATTTCAAAACCAAACTCAAAAGAAGAAATTTTTTAACTTTTTGAAAGGACTATGAGGTCTCTTTGATGCATGCCTGCACAAAAAATACAACCACTAATTTGGTATTTGTTAGCTCATAAAACGTGGAGATACGGAATCACTGAATGATTTATGACATTGTTCAGACATATGTTGCACATTTAGTAATTTCCTACATAGCTCTAAAGATTCACTGTGGAGAGAATATTGGAAGGATACATTTTAGCAATGAAAAATACAATTGTTCTTGATGATTAAATGGAATCAGAATTTTTATTTGCACACCACACTCAAATTCGGTTTCATGAGGAATATATAGAATCTAAAAGTTGCACCAATGTCATACCGTACTGATAACAAATGTGGCTGTGGTTTCTTAACACTTACTGGCACCAATCTGACCACTTGTAATAATCATCCCTCTCCATGTGAACCATCCCAATGTAAGCCCTACATTTTTTCCCCATAAAGAGTACATCCTCTGATTGCCTCTCTTTCTTAAATAATGAACTCAAGATTTCAACATTTTCTCTTTAATGTTCTACATTAACCATGAAGAAAACTGATAATTCTAATATCAAAATGAAAATTATGAAGAGTAAACAAAAGTTGTGAAAAGTAAAAGATGAACAAACCCCACTGTAGAAAAAAAATTCCTGAAGACTAAGAGTTGATTGTCAATAAAGACAAATAAAGCAAAAGCAAAGTACTCGCTTCTCTTCCCCTATTATCCCACCTATTTTCGCATCAATCGAGCAGCTTCAAGAGATAAACAGCTCCAACTAGGGGTGTAAGCGATCCGATTTTACCGATTTTTGACAAATTTTCAAACCAAACCGTTTAAACCGGTTTGAGAAAAACCCAAACCTAAACCAAACCATTTTGAACGGTTTGAAAAAAAACTTAAACCTAAACCTAA
>CAIGRS010158114.1:0-12121 GCA_903798395.1 Fraxinus floribunda | reverse complement strand
CGCCCCGCCCCGCGACCCGAGGTGGGGCGCCCCACCCCGCCCCGCCCCGCCAACCCGTCGGGGCGGGGCGGGGAATATTGTCATCCCTAGTTTGAAGAGTTTGAGGACTTGGATAATAATGAAGATACTTTCTTAGGTTGTATTCGGACCCTTCCTATGGATCTAAGGTCGAGACCCCTTATCCCTGACACGTCTCAATTAAGTATTGTACATTGTACCCTTACTCAACCCAAAAATGCTGATGATTGGTATCGTTTGCCATTTTCTACATATACAACAAGATCATTAACAAGGTTGTAAAGTCATTTTAGATAGTGGTAGTTGCATTAATGCAGTTTCGATGGCTACTATATCCCAGTTGTAAAAGAACGTTGTCTAGTACCTATCCAGTTCTTTGACTATGAGGATCATATATGGTGTAACATTATTTCAATGGATGTCGATCACATCATTCTTGGTCGACCTTGGTTGTTCGATTTAGATGTAGCCATTTATGGTCAATCCAATTCATGTTCCTTTGTAATTAATGGAAAGAAGACTCGCCTTAATTCACTACCCCCAAAACATGTTGGCTCACATGAAGTAAAGAAAAGTGTGGAACAAAAAGGGTTACATATCATTAACTATACGAAGTTTGAGCGCACACTTGTGGGCGATTCTGTCGCGTTTCTCATGGTTGTTATGGAGGTTCCATTGAATTTTCCAATAGTAGCCCTTGTTGAAGCCTAGGTGATCATTCAAGAGTTTCGGGATGTCTTTCCTAAGGACCTACCTAAAGAATTTTACGGGACATTCAACATGCCATATATTTTGTCCCAGGAGCATCTCTTCCAAATTTGTCTCATTATAGGATGAATCCTACTGAGCATGCTGAACTTCAGAGATAAGTAGATGAACTCCTTTATAAAGGATTCAATTTAAGTCCTTGTGGAGTTCTTTCTTTCTACCTCCTAAGAAAGATGGCACTTGGAGGATGTACATAGATAGTCATGCCATCAATATGATCATAATGAATTATCGCTTTCCCATTTCTAAGCTTGACGATATATTAGATATGATGGTTGGTACTCAATATTTTTTAAGATCGATTTGAAAAGTGGGTATCACCAGATTAGGATCCTCCTTGATGAAGAGTGGAAAACCCTTTTTGAAACAAAAGATAGTTTTTGAGTGGTTCGTTATGCCTTTTGGACTAACCAACATCTCAAGTACTTTTATACAAGCAATAACACAGACTCTTCGACTTTTAAGGGTAAATTCGTCGTCATCTACTTTGATGACATTCTTGTCCATAATAAGACTAAGGAACAACGTTGAGATCATCTCAAGCATGTTTGTTCTACCTTTTGTGCAACAAAATTGTATGCTAACATCAAGAAATGTTCTCTCTTCACCGATATAGTTGTTTTCTTAGGATTCATTGTATACACTACGGGGTATCTGCTAACCCTGCCAAGATTTAGACAATTGTTGATTAGCCTGAACCTAAAAATTTACATGACGTCAAGAGTTTTCATGGCCTCGCTACCTTTTACCGTTGTTTCATCAGTACAATCATGGCTCCTATTATGGAGTGCATAAAGGGAGTGGAGTTTCATTGGACACAAGCAGTGACTAAGGCTTTTAAGCTATTCAAGAAGCGAATAACGAGAGCTTATGTCATGTGCCTTCCCGACTTCTCCAAAGTTTTTGAGGTCGAGTGTGATGCCTCCGAGGTAGGAAGATGGAGCCCGTAGTAAAGAACGCCACCATGTAGCTTATTTTAGTGAGAAATTAAATGATGCCAAACAACGGTACTCGACTTATGATACGGAGTTGTACGCAGCTGTGCAGGCTTTACGATATTGGCGTCATTATTTGCTACCCCAAGAATTTGTTCTTNTCCAAAGTTTTTGAGGTCGAGTGTGATGCCTCCGAGGTAGGAAGATGGAGCCCGTAGTAAAGAACGCCACCATGTAGCTCATTTTAGTGAGAAATTAAATGATGCCAAACAACGGTACTCGACTTATGATAAGGAATTGTATGCAGATGTACAGGTTTTGCGCTATTGGCGTCATTATTTGCGGCCCCAAGAGTTTATTCTTTATTCGGAACATGAGGCCCTTCGTCATCTCAACTCCCACAAAAGGTTAAATTCTAGGCATGGTCGTTGGATTTAATATTTGAAGGCCTATTCTTTTGTTTTGAAACATAAGAAGGCTGTTACGAACCAAGTAGCTGATGTAATAAGTCATCATATCTCCCCTTCGTCGATTATGAACATCAAGGTCGTAGGTTTCGAAAGAATTAAGGAAGAGTACGAAACCTATCCCAATTTTAAGGATATCTTTCTTGATTTACAAGGTGGACGGTCGAATATTGCGGATGGTTTTCACCTTGAGGGAAGGTTACCTTTTTAGAGCCAATAAATTGTGCATTCTTCGAACTTTAGTGCGGGACTTCATTGTATGGGAAATTCACGTGGGAGGTTTAGACGATCACTTTGGGCTTGATAAGACCATAAAGGAAATTGAATGTCAATTCTATTGATCTAGTTTGAAGAAGAATGTGGCTAAGATAGTTAGTACATATAACACATGTCCGTTGGCTAAACAGAATAGGCAAAATACTGGTCTATACACACCTCTTTTCGTTTCTAATTGCCCTTGGCAAGATGTGAGTATGGATTTTGTGCTAGGACATCCACGTACCTCGAAGAAGCATGATTCAATTTTTGTGGTAGTCGATCGTTTCTCGAAAATGGATCATTTTATCCCTTGTAGCAAAATCTTAGATGCGTCCAAGGTTGCGACGTTGTACTTTAATGAAATTATCAAATTGTATGGTCTTCCTAAAATCATTGTGTTAGATGGGAATGTTCGTTTCACTAGTCACTTTTGGAAAACGTTGTGTCAAAAGGTTGGTACTAAATTGAACTTTTCTACTACCTATCACCTACAGACTGACGATCAGACGGAAGTAGTTAACCGTAATCTTGGTAACTTATTAAGATGTCTGGTCCAAGAAAAATCTTATAATTGGGATTTGATTCTTTCTGTAGCTCAAATTGCATATAACAGTTCCATAAATCGATTGTTAAGTATGAATCGAATTGAAGTTATTCATTGTTTTAAGCCTAGGAAATCTTTTAGATCTCGTTCTAATGTCCCCACATGCTAGAGTGTCTATGTCAGCTGAAGCATTTAGACAACATCTTCATAACTTTCATATTGAGATCAATAAACAACTTGAAGCTAGTAATGCGTCATATAAAGTTCGAGCTAATTTACGTAAAAGACATGTTGAGTTTAATATTGGGGATTATGTTATGATCTGAATTAGACCGAAGAAGCATCTACCTAGATCCGCCTCCAAATTGCAAGCTCGTAATGCTGAAACGAGTAAAAAAGAATACTTTTTTACCAACTCCACGATGAAAATTGATACCACCCTTTTTAGTAGAGCGTACCCATGAGCATCAAGTCGATTAAACACAATCATAATACCAGCACCCTGATTGGAGAAGAGGGTCAAAATGGTTAACAATCAATAATAGGATATCATAATCATTGGATAAGAGGAAGAACACCTGAGGCAAACACGAAGAGTCTTGGCATTGATGAATGATTACGTTGATGGTCGATCTCTTCACAAACATTTTGTTAATACCACGATAGATGAAATAAAAGACATGGAAAAAGAATCATCATACGGAATATCCTTCAACATCTCACAAGGAGTGATCGATAGAGAACCATGAACTACACCTTCATGAGAGATTTGTTTCAATGGTCTCACTATTAACTGTGATTCTCATTTAATTCACGGAGATCCTAAGACACGTCCCATGTGATCATAATTGCCCTTTGTAATGTCACCTAGACGAGATCTCTACATATTGGAAGCTCAACACTGTGCAAAAAGTAATTTTTACTTCTTACATCTTCTCATAAAGTAAGTTTTTACTCAATTCATATTTTCTCCTGGTAACACCTTAACTTTCTCTAACATCGGGAGGGTGATGGGGGAACAGGTTCTCAATCCCTTCTTTGTGCATGTTAGCTCATCTAGTTGTAACCACCACGAGGGGGTACAAAATCGACCAGCATAGAAGACATCCGTTGGACTTTAACGAGCATAATTTCTACATTTTTTTATTTTTATTTTATATCAACACGTTGACCAACCACCGGTCAAATTTGTCTACAATCAACCAGTGCACGCAGCGAACTAGTCCACAATTGAACTTTCTACTTCAGACGTTAAAAGAGAAATATCAAAACCAGATAATATTTATATATTAGGAAAATCGAAAGGGTAAAGCAGTTCCCAATTGAAAGAAAATTCCGTTGAAAATGGAGAATTCAACCCAGGAATCCAACCTCCGATCCGAAATCTGCGTTACCTATGATTCTCCCTACCCAATCTACGCCATGGCTGTCTCGAACGCCGCCGCCGCCGCCCCCCACATCCGCCACATTGCCGTCGGAAGCTTTATTGAAGAATTCAACAACCGGGTCGACATCCTTTCCTTCGATCACGACGCCTTATCCCTTAAACCTACTCCCTCCCTCTCCTTCGACCACCCTTACCCACCTACCAAGCTCATGTTTCATCCCACCCCCGCCGCCTCCACCGCCACTTCCGCCGCTAACATCCTCGCTTCCTCCGGGGACTATCTCCGCCTCTGGGAACTCCGTGACTCATCGATCGAGCCTATATCGATTTTCAATAATAGTAAAACGAGTGAATTCTGCGCCCCGTTGACCTCTTTCGACTGGAATGAGGTCGAGCCGCGGAGAATCGGCACTTCCAGCATTGACACCACTTGCACTATATGGGACATTGAGAAGGGTGTTGTGGAAACTCAATTGATAGCACACGACAAGGAGGTTTATGACATTGCTTGGGGTGAAGCAGGGGTTTTCGCTTCAGTTTCAGCAGACGGTTCTGTGAGGATTTTTGACTTGAGGGATAAGGAGCATTCCACCATTATATATGAAAGCCCACAGCCCGACACCCCTTTACTGAGATTGGCTTGGAATAAGCAGGATTTAAGGTACATGGCCACGATTTTGATGGACAGCAATAAGATTGTAATATTGGACATTCGGTCTCCTACAATGCCCGTGGCCGAATTGGAGAGGCATCAGGCGAGCGTAAATGCAATAGCATGGGCACCACAGAGCTGCAGGCACATTTGCTCTGCTGGAGATGACGGGCAGGCACTTCTTTGGGAATTGCCTACAGTTGCAGGGCCTAATGGGATTGATCCCATATCTATGTATGCAGCTGGTGCTGAGATCAATCAGCTTCAGTGGTCTGAGGTGCAGTCTGACTGGATTTCCATTGCCTTTGCAAACAAGTTGCAGCTGCTTAAAGTTTGAGGTAATTGGGGATTAGTTATATATCACCGGTAGAGTGTGTTGAGATAGTGTGCCTTTGTAATATGCTATAATCTGTTTTATTTATACTAGTGTACAAGATCTTGGGATAGTTGTATTCACTTATTGAGTTTATACATATAATTATGTTGCTGAATGTACTGGTTCTCTTTGCTCACGCTAGTATTTTGTTTGTGCACGGATTGTCCATAATATGCAAAGATATCTTCCATACTCATGAGAAAAAAAAAGGGTTTCATAAAAATACAAGAGTATCTTGCTGTTATTGCCTTCGAAGTTTGATGAAACTTATCTCTAACCATAATATTCTAGTATGAATTATTTCTTCTATACAAACAAAGAGAGAGAGAGAGACAGAAGATAAAAAGTTTATTAGGCTCTAAAGGCATTTTTGATATTGTCCAATCCTGCGTTACTTTTATTTCAGATGGACCATAGTTTTCTAACTTTTGAAGTGTAATTAGATACCCCATAATGAGCAGAATTCTTGGATGCATTATAGTTTCCTACTCAAAAATCAACATGTGACCATGGTAGAGCTTTGTAAGGTTTGAACTTTGAAGAGATGGCAGAGATCAATATACTTGATTCTCAGTGCATTTGTGTGACAACCTGGATCCTTAACGATTGAAGTGTCACTAATATCTAAATTAAACTTAAATAAAACGGTTAAATGAATAAATAGAATTTTTATAAAAATGATTACGATTCAATATTACTCATAATAAGCATATTTTTAAAGAAAATACTTTTGACATAAGAAAATCTTAAAATGAATCCAACATAGCCCCCGTTTGACACCCATTTTTTCTCATTCTCATTATTTTTCTCTTTCTTCATTTCAATCACACATTCTATCAATAAAATAATATTACATATAAACCTAAAAATTCTCTTTACTTTTTAACCACATATTCTTCCATCAATCACTATTCAAAAACACATTTTTCTTGAAAAATAGGTGTCAAACACCCCAATAAATTATATAAAATTCAACATAACTTCATGAAAATTCAACTATACTCCAGTCCGTTCTTACGAATATTATACTTAATATGAACTATAACTTAACATAGTCATGACATTTATAGGAATACTCACGAAATAATGTAATAACAAATTTACTTTTCACAGAACAATTCAAAATGATCGAAGAAGTAATTGTTGGAGAGAGATCCTTGAGCCGCGTGTGGGGTTGAGTATTCACGTATGATCGTATAGGTGTACGACTATATTTAATATGAAAAGGACTAGAGAAAAAGTATAGGCGGAGAGACAAAGTAATAGAGGTAGAGAGGAGAGTGTGCAAGTAGTTGATGAGGGGTAATCCTATCTATATTGTAAATTCTTGGACCATGTGTAGAACAATGAAAAGAAATGTCTATGTTAGGCATGATCAATGCATAAACGGTGCATTGTCTTGAAAGTGATCAAATCAATACCTTTAGTCATGTGGTTGCCTTTGCTTAAAACTTGGTTAAATAATGTATGTGGTCGAATCAATTACATTGACTTAAAAATGTAGTGTGAATAATGCATGTGATCAAATAAATCATCTTTCATCATGACCAATTGGCATATTTACATATATTTTACGTATGATTTCATCTAGTTTCCAAATTAATTCTCTACTTAGGTCGTCAAACTATTGGTCCGTAACCAATAAGGTCATTAGACTTTAGTAATAGCGCATTTTAGTCATAATTTTAAATCTAACGACTAGTAGTAAGAATTCGGGATGTTACATGTTTCTGAAAACTCGTGTTTTGGCATGGGGGCAGTGTCTCAATACTTAGGAGTAGGGATGTAAATTGATTGGATATGGACATGATCTACCTATATCTAATGCGATCCGATAAGAATAATAATCATATCCGATCCGATTCGATAATCCAACGGATATTTGATTGTCAAATCCATATTCGTTTTGCTATGTTATATCCGATAATCCGATTCGAAATTAAAGAAATTAGGGAAAAATAATGTTGGAATTAACTTCTTGTTTTTTTTTTTTTTTCCAATTTAACCAATTCTTAAACTGGTTTAATAATTATAAAATTTTCAACTTTTTTATGTTTTGAATTTGATGACTTTTTTATTCTAAATTTTTTTATTTTCTCGTTTATTTATTTTAGTCACAAATTACATGACATAAAAATATTTTACCGACTCAATTATTTATAACAAATCGCATCAGATTGATCTATATCCATATTTGATCCATTTAGTTAACGGATTATCAGATTCGGATCTTAATCGAGCTATCGGACTAAGACCCTGAATCTATATCCCATTAATTTCATGATCGGATTCGGATCAAAATCCAATTCATTGACAGCCCTACTTAGGAGTTCTAAATCTAAGTTTTATAGATTATGTTGCATATTCATTCTGCAACCTGCCCTTGAAAATCAATTGTGTATACCTAAGGTAGCAGAAGTTTGGACATTGTGCCTTGTGATTTCGAGGCTTTTGATCTTACTATCTATTTGTGAGTTTTAGTTGAAAATGTTAATGGCCTGTGCTTTGGCTAGAAGACTAGGCAAGATGAGGATGCTTAAAGTGGTGAAATGTGGGAGCAAGTGGAGTAAAACCACAAAAAAGGAGAGTTACTATTCTAGTTTATTTGGAATTATGCCTTATTTATTATCAGTATATTATTTTTCTATATCCTTCCAGTTACCAGCATAAATTAGACATTGGATATATGTCTTATATTAACTGAACTTTGACAACTGCATTTTGAGGTAGGGTTCTGAGAGCATTAGGGATGTAGTCGGTCAAACAACCAAGCCAAATAAAACAAGAGCATGATTATATAGATCAACTGCTGATATTTGGTTGAAACCTGATATTGTTAACCTTGCATATGATGTAAATAAGTTTGTTCTAGGTGCCAAAGGGATGAATCCCATTTATACTATGATTTACCTAACCTCTAGCTCACTTAATGTGATGTTTGCTGCTAATACGGTTTTGTGATAGCTCTCTGCTTTAGTTAACACTATCCTGGACATTTTGGGCTTTTCCTGATTATATGTTTTATGCTGGTGAATCGGAATGATGAACATTTATTTTCAAATTTGGTTTGCTAGGTTAACAATTCCCATTCAAGGTTGTTGACGGATTCCACACCTTGAATTTTTTAGAGTATGCTTGGCATTCATACCATTCATTTCTCTCTTTATTAACACAACTATTTTTAAACACTTGGGTAACGTTTGCTTAGTTGCTCATAAGACCAACAAGAAAGGTATTATTCTTAAAGTAAGGTGGAGTGGTGGACTGTCCATGAAATGGGAAACTAAAACAGCTTACGAAAATTTCAGTATGTTTTCCTTTCAATAGAGCCTTTCTTGGTAATGGCTACCACCTTTTTACTTGGAAACCAAACTGCAGTTTTATTTAAAGAGAAGTTTTATGGATTAATTTCTTGTCTTTTTATTCTGGTTAGTCACTTCAATTTAAGTTAATCATTAAACCATTTGACATAATAACCGAGGATTTTCAAATTAAAAAAATAGTATTAATACGGACCCTTTTTTTTTCACCTTGGAATCTCATTCATATCAGAAGATCAGAAGTTCACTCTCAAAGGCAGAAAAAAACCGAAGACTAGGAGTACAATCAATGTCTTTTCTACCATCTTACATGACAAAATAAAGTCGGAACCATGAAAGAGGAAAGGAAACGAGAGATAACTGACTGTTATTTAACTGCTAACCAGACCTTTTTATAGTATTTACGTAATATCTTGGAAGATCACTGAGATTATGTAGTACAGTATATTGTTCACAATAATTACCCAATTTAGTTTACTCTTCAAATTGTGATAGAACATTGCGAGCCTTGTTTGAAACTCGTGGGGTCTGATGGTATAGGTCCAAAAGGCATAATTATTGAACCTGTTCTATTGAGATTGATATTCTGTTTCTAACCTTTAGCACTTAGTTTTTGCCTCCTGCAATAAATTTTGGACGCATATGTGCAGAGATTGAACTTCTAGTTAGGTTTACTGTATTATTAAGTTACACTACGGAAAGGGAAAAAATATAATAATAATCAGATGAAAACACAAATCATGTAAGCGTTAAATTTCCTTTGGCTGATTAAAGAAAATACTATGTACTTTCTTGTCAACAAAATTACAGTCCATAACGATCATTTTATGTTCGTTTCTGGTTCATTTCATCATATGGGAGTGTGACAAGTTGTGTCCCTTTGAATATCACTCCCTTTCGAACTTTATAAAAGTTTATTACCTTTTTCTTGTACATCTTCTTTTTCCGGACCAAACTTTTGGGGTCGATGTTTTCACTGGCAGAATCATGATAAATTATAAGAAAAATAAGTGTACTCAATAAGATTTCAACTTTCTTGATTGAGTCTGGATCCCTTCAAATCGAGCCTTTCTTGGTAGCTGCTTACACTTATTTCATTGGGAATCGAAATGATGTTTTATTTTAAGCAAGGTTAGATTGATTGTCTGATTTTGTGGTTAGTCACTTCAATTTATAAATTAACCAAAAAAAGGCTATAAAAATTGTTCCTTGCATTTAATATGAATTCAAAATGTTATCTATCAGTGCAAATATCAACCGAAAGGTTATACAATCATGTCTTTTCCACCATTTTTCCATGAAAACAGAGAGCCAGAGGCCATCAAAAGGAAAAGAAGGATAAACAGGTAGTTATTTAACTGATAATCAAGTCTTAGGAACGAAGACAAGACTTACAGTATTTACATAACATCTTGGAATATCAACTAGATTAATTTAGTTTTTGGTAGAACATTGCGAGCCTTGCTCAAAACTCTAGGGGGTAGATGATACAGATCGAAAAGGCATATTAACTGAACAGTTTACAATGAACCTGTACTTCCTGTATACCATAGTTCCAACCTTCCATCGGAGCTGGCCCATTGCTTTAACAGTGAAAGCCAGTTTTCTGGCACTCTCCATCAACTGCAAGTTCATAACCAGTGAATGGAGTCACATCCTGCTGATTTTCAACCAAGGACGCACTCAAGAGGTTAGTCTCTTCTTGCCCTTGATAGAAACTGGAGTTAGTAATTTTTTGGCCCTTCTAAGAAGCATATTGATGCCGATTGCAACAAGAACAATAAAGAAGGGGAAGAAAGTAGGAGAGAAATGAGGGAAATATTGTAGTTTTTATTCAATATTCAAGTGTGCTTTCTTACAATCAACAGACCTACTAAGAAAATTATGATTTTCCTTTTACAAAATTAATTTACCAAAAATGAGTAAAATGCAATAATGGAAAATTCTATTGTAATTGATGTTAATTTCATTTACGCCTCGAATAGATTTTCCAAGTTGCGTCATTCTCCTCTAGTTGAATTTTGAAAAGAGCTTGACTCCGGCGAGGTATATATCAGATAAGCATCTAAGAACTCAACATATTTTCCAAGTTGCGTCATTCTCCTCTAGTTGAAAAGAGCTTGACTCCGGCAAGGTATATATCAGATAAGCATCTAAGAACTCAGCATCTAAGTGACGGAACTCATCTTCAGCAATCCACATAGCATAACTAGGTGGACGATCCTTCCAACGCACTAGAAACCTATTAAAATCACTATCCTGAGAAGCAACAATATGATCATGAAGCACCTCACCAATGATATCTCGTCGAGAAAACGTGGTAATATGTGCCCGTTGAGGCGACTGAAGAGACAATCCAGCAAAAATATTAGACGACAATATCGGAGGCTCGAAGGTGCCCTAATAAAGATTTATATGCTATATTGAAAACAAGACTGATATTTTAGTGCGATGGTAACTCAAGTAGGTAAGCATTAGGTGCAATTCGTTTAACAATGAGGAAATTCCTAGGTGATCTAGCACAAAGTTTCTTGGTAGCATGTTTAGGAAATCGTGACAGCCCAAGAATAACTAATACAGAAGGGAGTAAATTGGTTTTTAAATTTTTTTTGAAAAATTAATCTAAATTCAAGAAAGTAAAGACTAAATAAATTAATTCAAATAATAAACATAAATATGAAAGTGGTAAGTAAAAGGGAAAGATGATGTAAACGATATAATTGTGGAAGTTCGATCCAAAGCAATAATCTACGTCCTTCGTTACCAAACTCTCCGACACGAGCAAAGTCTTTTCACTATGTTGATTGACTTATAATGCAATCCAACTATTTACAATGCTTCCGGTGACTTACAAATAAGGAGCACCGATCCTTATACAATGTTGAGCTTTACGAGACCTCAACACGACCACTATTGAGCTTTCACGGGAACTTAATATGATCCACACTATCGAACTTTACGGGATCTAAATATGACGCACACACACACGGTGACTTACAACAATGAGCACCGAATCCTTATACAATGTTGATCTTTATGGGATTTCAACACGACCCACATTTTATTAAAGTGATTTTACAATTGAATTCATCTCTTGATAAATAATACAAACAAGTTAAATACTAAGAGAGGCTAACACTTCAATAAATAGCAACAAATGATAGTTCAAGCGTTAGATGAAAATTTTTTATAAATATGATAATTAAAAAATTAGATTCAATTAATCAAAGTTTTTCAATGAGGTGAAGAAAGAAATAGAATGTAAGTTCAAAACTCTTCTCAAGATATATATATCTCTTTTAATTAATAATTGTAATAAACTAAGTTTTAAGAGATAAATGAGAAACTTTGATGAATATAATGATTTTACAAGTTTGATTCAATCAATCAATATTT
>CAIGRS010158067.1:0-11369 GCA_903798395.1 Fraxinus floribunda | reverse complement strand
CCTCCTGATGGATTTATGTGCCCGGGTGGTTGGAAAGTCTTGGTGGAATATTACGATAGTTTGAATCTGGTTGAGAGTGTAAATGTGCCTGAACCTGTACCAGCTTGAAACTCAGTAGAATCCTAAAACCTTTTTGTCTTCAATGTTAGATTGCGAAGAGTTTGGCTAGATTTGCTCGGGTGCAACACTGCAATATTTTGGCTCAACCTGTATATATTTTGTGTATTGTGCTAAAGATGGCACTTGGAAGACATGTTTTAAAATTTGTGCAGATGGTTATACTACGGTTGTTTTTTTTTTTTTGCTTTATTGCAGCAAATTAAAATGCATTGCTGTTGAAAGGCTAAAATTAGAGCATTACCTTTAAAGCATGAGATTAAAATGAAACATTAAGAGTCCGTTTGGTATGATTTTTGCTTTTACTTTTACTTATACTTCTAGTTCCTATAGTAGAGCTTTTGGAAGAAGTCGTCTTAATTTTTGTTTGGAAACTAATTTTTGAAAGTACTTCATATTCAAGAAGTGCTTTTAGAGAGCTACAATGTATCAGTTTTCTTTAAAAGTTATTTTAACTATCAGAAGCACTTTCATAAAATTAGTCAAACGAGTCCAAATATAGCTTTTTGGTCTCAAAAGCTTCTTTTTTTCAAAAGCAATGCCAAACGACCCTAGATTCAGAGGCTTATTTGCCGGTTAACATTATACGCATCATGATGATAGGATTAGCCAAAGTCGTCGTTGTCATCTTTCCTCATGCAATGACATGAAATCCAGTTAGGAGTGTAAAAGTAGGTCGAGCTTTTGGGTTTGCTCAACACCACGTTTAAGTTGGACAATACCAAGCTTGGATGTCTAGGCTCGTGGCATGCATGAGTCTATTTCTCTATCTATTTAGAAAAGAGTAAATTTGGCCACGGCCTTTAACAGAGATATCAGAATGGAGAAGAGGACTAACTACTGCACACGATCTTGAGAGGATGAAGAGCAAATGATATCAAGAGAATTCACACTCAAAACATTTGCATCGTAAGTGACTACCAATGTCCAAATGTAAAAATATTACTTGACATAAGTATCCATTAAGCATATACCATATGCTACTACTTGATATTGCAAGTGTACGCGTGGGAGGAGCCAGAAATTTACGAACGCTCCCTTCAAAAATAAATAAATTATTTTTATTTTTAAAATAACGAATGAATGGATTTCACACGTAACAAAAAAAAGTTGAATTATCAAGATCTTATGCATACAATCTTCAAAAAAATTATCAAAAATCGTACCTGCTGATTTCCTGAGCTTGATGATCGAGGACGAGCACGTTCGAGGTCTTCAAATACCTGAAACAAAAGGCGTCGAGGTGTGGCATCGTCGCCCCTCCGATGCTTAAGTCAGAGAGAGAATTTGGGAAAAGATATGTGCTGTAAAATTGTGTAAAAACATACCTGAATAATGATTCAAGGCCCCATGNAGGTCTTCAAATACCTGAAACAAAAGGCGTCGAGGTGTGGCATCGTCGCCCCTCCGATGCTTAAGTCAGAGAGAGAATAGAAAGAGTATATGCTACAATTGTATGTAAAAACGTACATCAATGATGGACGAGAGCGATGTATTTATAGAGACGGGTAGTAGAGTTGTAGAAGGACTCGTCTCCTTGTTTTTAGGAAACAATGTTGAGATAGGTGTTGTTTAGAATTATCCTTCCCTACCTAGAGTACCTGTACGAAAAGACTTCTTGTTGATCTAGAATTCGTGAGTGGCATTAATTGGATGGGGCTGGGATTCTTTCTGGATGAGGGCTAGCGACGCTTGATCATGGGTTGTTTCGTCGTTGACCAAGTAAATATCCCGACCCCTATTATCCCCGAGGAGTACCGGTGTGATTTTGGGGACAATCTGTAAGGCCAATCCTCGAGCTATCTCAAGGATACCTCATGAGCTCGACGACTCATGTCTCCTAACCGTGAAAGTGGGCCAATGGAAGTCCTCGTGCTCGAGATGTTCAGAAATGACATCATCACTAGCCCCCGTGCATCCACTCATAGAGCTCGAGGTCTAGGTAGGGATGCAGGATCAACCTCAATGGTACCTAGTCATCGAGTGGATATTAATCTTTGTTGGATAGGCTCGAGAGTAGTTCGACAAGGTGGTCGTTACTGTAGAAAGGTCTGGAGCCAATAAATGTGGCGGCGGACAGGGGTCGTTGGATGCTTGACACGTGGCCAGATCCAACGATCCTAGTGGCGACCCTTGGCCTTCCCCTTTGGGGCCTATAAATACTCCCTTCACTTTTTACCTGCTGTAAAAACTTCTCTGCAAGGTCTGGCTCGAGTAATCTCCTTAGGAACTTCCCTGGTCCTTTAGTCATTTAAGGTAAGGCTTCGAGTCTTTAAGCTATTTCCTTAGTTATCGTTTAGTGATGTCGAGCATTGAGGGTGGTCGGGATTCTGATGGTTCGGGGGGTAGTGAGGACATAGGAACATCATTGATACCAGTAGCTATTCCATTAGATGCCCGACCTAGACGTCAGGGTAACGTTGAGTTCAAGGCCCCCGACGACCCTTGTAGGTTTAAGGAGCACTTAGCTGTGGCTGCAGCCTGAGAGTTTGGGTTAATGCCTGGTTGTGACATTAGGTCGCCCGATCCCGATGATAGAATGGGGTAGGCTTGAGGCAAAGAGTTTGTAATATTTAGGGATACTTTGAAGGCCGGGTTTAGGTGGCCTCTGCACCCTTTTTTCTTGAGTGTGTTGGTCGAGCACTCCATGTGCCCGGGGCAGTTAGTGCCCAACGGGTGGAGGATGCTTGTTTACTTCTTTATAGCTTGTAAGTATTTGGGTATCGAGCCCTATGTCGACCTCTGTCGAATGGTGTTCGAGCTCAAGCAACTCCCCAGTATACGTGTTTTGCGTATTTGTCTACTCAATGAGGGTTTAGGGTCCCAAGCATGCCGAGCTCGCTTAAGGGTTGGAAAGACAAGTGGTTTTACGTAGTTACCCAAGATATCGACCTTCCTTTCTGGTCGGGGTGGAGTGTTCCCGATGTCGCTAAGTTCTGTGAGGGCCAGGCGTACTTTGAGTCTTTAGAACGTCATAGGCAGATGCTCGAGGACCTCGAACCCTTGGTGCCAGATATGAAGGCCATCCTCGAGGGCGAGGTATTAGATCTTGCTGATGTTAGAGGTGTCGAGGGTAGGAGCTTTTTTGCTTATCTTTTATTCTCATGCTATATTCCCGAGGACATGATCGACCTAATGCCTTGTGTTTTTGTTGCAGGAATGTCTTTCAATCCTTCAGTCCTCAGGAAGTTTGTCACGACGAAGGCCAAGGAGCCTCAACCCCAGGCCGCCCACTCGACCAAGGGCAAGAAACGAGCCAAAGTCTCGAGGCCTGAGAACCAACCTTGAGGACGTGGAGAGAGCTCCCAAGCTTGCCCGACCATTCCGAGCCCGAGGCCTGTTAGACCACCAACATCGTCGCCTAGGAAACTTCCACCACGGCGAACCCCCGAGGTGGTTGATCTCGAAGATGACTGCATCCCTTCGGTGGCCTCAGTCATCGAAGATTTCGAAAGATACCACTTAGTACCGAGCATAGTGGCCAAGTATCGGGGCGATGTCGGGTTCGGTGAGGGGATGAAGGCCCTCGAGTTTCTGACTTTAAAGGTAATCTCGTGACCTATTTCTGTGTTATCTTCATTTTTATCAAGTATATTTCTCGAGGATTAATCATCAATGGTCGATGTGCAGACCCTTAGCGTGGCACGAGGCCTATCTTTGCAAGGGATGGACGAGTCCCATAAGATGGCCGGGCTTGTGGAGGCCGTCGAGCTTAGAGATAAGAGGGTGGAGGACCTCAAGGCCGAGCGTGAGGAGTTGATGAAGCAACTCGAGGAGGCCAAGGCTGACGCTCGTCTTGTTCGGGACGAAGTGGGTGTAGTGAAGGATGAAGCTGAAGAATTGAAGCTGGAGCTCGAGAAGGTACGAAAGGATCATGAGGCCAAGATGGTCGAGGAGAGGGAACGAGCCTAGGAAGACTTCAAAAAGTCCGAGGATTGTGACCGGCTAAAAGGGGAGTATACGTCGGGGGCATATCTCCATGCTTTTAAGGAGGCAAGGGCTTATCTTCGCGCCAATCTTCCCAACGGTCATCCGATGACTTGAAATCCGTGCCCGAGATTGCAGACACCCTCGAGCTATCAGAGTCTGAGGATATTGCTAACGAGGACGAGGATGAGGAGATCGAGGTCGATGTTGACATAACGGATCCTGCTCCCGAGGACCTAGATTAGGCTCCTTTTCCCCAAGCAATGTAAATTTTTGAATTTTCTCTTTTGTTCAAGTACATTGCCCGAGCATATGGGCCTTTATGCTTTCAATATTTTGATAATGTATGCTCGATGTTTTGTTCGGGTTGGCCTAATTTCTCGACCATATAGTTGTTCTTTACGTTTGATGATTGTTTCAAGTTTTATGCTCGACGATAACCCAATTAATGATAATGACGACGAGACAGCTTTTATCTTATGAAATATGTGATTAATGATCTCGACGATAAGACAACTCGAGGATAGCATAGTCTAATGATGCATCGAGCTTGAGGACTTAATTATTTTGCATTTTTTACAGTGTTGAGCTCGACGATAACTTATTTAAATAAATAAACAAGTAACGAGCTAGAGGGTATATTGTTTAATTAAATTGGTCCTGAGCCCGATGACAGCCTAGCTCATAGCTATGTAGTGAACTCGAGGATGGCTTTATTAACAACCAATTCATGAGCTCAACAACAGCTGCTTTGAAAAAATTAACCATGGGCACGAGGATAGCTCTCTGCACTAAATTAATCATGAGCTCGAGGATTAGTTCACTACTCGAAATCAATCATAAGCTCGATGATAGCTTACTGCACGAAATTAATCATGAGCTCGAGGAGAGTTAAGTTAACCAACAAATCTCGAGCTCGAGGACTATTTGATAAAAATCTGTCCATGACTTATTTTGGAATGGTCGAGCTCGAGGTAGATTATTAAGGTGTTCGCTCGTGCTCGTAATATGTTTTTAGGTGCCTGCGCATTATAGGGCTTTTGTGAGATCATGCTCGACGCATGTCTCGATGAATGCTCATGGCATGTTTCGAGGTTTTCGCTCGTGTCACGCCATGAGGGCCAGCTAGTGGTTGGACTTTTGGAGAGCATGCTCGTTGCCTGTCTCGTGGTATGCTCATGACATGTTTGCAGTCATTGCTCGTACTATGTCATGAGGGCTCGCTAGTCACGGGACTTTTGGAGAGCATGCTCGTAGCATGTCTCGTGGTATGCTCATGACATGTTTGAGGTCATTGCTCGTACTATGTCATGAGGGCTCGCTAGTCGCGGGACTTTTGGAGAGCATGCTCGTAGCATGTCTCGTGGTATGCTCATGACATGTTTGAGGTCATTGCTCGTACTATGTCATGAGGGCCCGCTAGTCGCGGGACTTTTGGAGAGAATGCTCGTAGCATGTCTCGTGGTATGCTCATGACATGTTTGACGTCATTGCTCGTATCATGTCATGAGGACCCGCTAGTCGCAGGACTTTTGGAGAGCATGCTCGTTGCATGTCTCGGTAGAAACACTTGCATGAATTTTTGTTGGGATATGCCCAATGGTTACTTCATATAAAATCTGATATGTTCTAGAATAAGAATGGGCTCGTGGGCCTTAATGGATGAGCTATTTAAAGTAAAATATGCGTGAGGCGTGCAAGCCTGGTGAAAAACTGGAAAAAGAAAAGGCATCGGACGTGTAAGCCAAGAAATAAAATAAACTAATACTAGTAATAAAATGACAATGTCATGACATTACTTGTGATAGATCTTAAGGTTGTCTGCATTCCAAGGTCTGGGGAGCGGTCTCCCCATCATATCTTTTAGGCTATATGCTCCTCCTCGAACTCGTCGAATGACTTTATAGGGTCCTTCCCAAGCTGGTCCGAGTTTACCTGGGACATGGCCGGCAGCCCCAGCCTTTCTGAGTACCAGATCCCCCATCTTGAGTCTCCGGGGCTTGACTTTGCTGTTGAAGTACTTGGCCGTTCTATTTTGATAGGAGGCAACTCGTAGCACGGCTTGCTCTTGTGCTTCCTCTAACAGGTCAAGATGTTCGGTTGTACGTTCCCCGACATCATGCTCCAAACGCCTTAGTGATTTGAGGTTGACTTCAATGGGAATAACGACCTCTAACCCAAAAGCCAATATGAAAGGGGGATACCCTATCGTAGTTTTGTGCGAAGTCTTGTAAGCCCATAGTATGGAGGGCAATTCGTCTGGCCAGTTACCCCGAGCACCTTCAATTCTCATACAGAGGTCTTGCAATACAATCCTGTTAGTTACTTCGGCCAAGCCATTACTCTGAGGGTGCGCGATCGATGTGAGGCGATGATCTATCCTAAGGTTTTCGCAGAAATTCTTGAATTGTGAATTATCAAACTGTCTTCCATTATCGGTGATGAGTACTTTAGGTATCTCGAACCTACATATGATAGACTTCCAGACGAATGATCTAAGCTTAGGCTCCGAGATCGTTGCCAGGGGCTCGGCCTCGACCCACTTCGTAAAATACTCAACAGCCACGACCATAAACTTCAATTGTCCCCTTGCTATAGGAAAGGGTCCGAGGATATCGACCCCCCATTGCTCAAAAGGAGCCGAACACTGTATGGGTGTGAGCCCTTTCGCGGGGACATGGATGACGTTACCAAACCTCTGGCACTTATCACATTTTTTCACATACTCTGCGGCGTCTTTTTTCATGGTCGGCCAATACTATCTGTACCTTATAAGTTTAAAGGCAAGAGCACGCGCTCCTTGATGATTCCACATATCCCCTCATGTACTTCTGTTCCGAGATCGTTGCCAGGGGCTCGACCTCGACCCACTTCGTAAAATACTCAACGGCCACGACCATAAACTTCAATTGTCCCCTTGCTATAGGAAAGGGTCCGAGGATATCGACCCCCCATTGCTCAAAGGGAGCCGAACATTGTATGGGTGTGAGCCCTTTCGCGGGGACATGGATGATGATACCAAACCTCTGGCACTTATCACATTTTTTCACATACTCTGCGGCGTCTTTTTTCATGGTCGGCCAATAGTATCTGTACCTTATAAGTTTAAAGGCAAGAGCACGCGCTCCTTGATGATTCCACATATCCCCTCATGTACTTCTGTCATGGCCTATGTTGATTCTGAGGGTTTGAGGCATTGGAGATAAGGCAGTGTAAAGCTCCTGCGAAAGAGGACTCCTTGGATTATGCAGTACCTTGGTGCTCTTGATCGGATGCTCCTAGCTTCCTTTGGATCTTCGGGGAGATTCCCATTAGTTATGAATTCAACTATGGGATCCATCCAGGAGGGCTCACTATCAATGTCCATGATAGCTATTTCTTGGCCAATGCTTGGACTTGTCACGAATTTGATGTGAACTGTCTTGTCAAGACCATCTACCCCCATAAACATGAGTCTCGACAGTGCATCTGCTTTTCCATTATCAGCACGGGTGATTTTCAGAATTTGACAATTCTTGAACTTTCTTCGTAGGTCATGCACCTTCAAACAGTACATGCTCATCTTTTTATCCTTCCTTTCGAAAGCTCCTTCTATCTGCCCTACCACAAGTTGTGAATCGCTAAAGAGCTTGACGTGTTCAATCCCCAAACTATCAGCAAGTTCAAGGGCAATGACGACGGCCTCATACTCTGCCTCATTATTGGTAGCCCCAAACTCGAATCTAAGCGCGCATTGAATTTTCGTCAATTTGTCCGGACTTATGATAATGACGCCTGCACCCGAGCCCGAGGAGTTAGATGTCCCATCAACAAATATTTGATATTCACTTGCTAGGATGGTCGGGTAGTCCCCTGGCCCCCGAGGCCTAGGGGTGAGTTCTGTGATGAAATCTGCTAGGACTTGTTCTTTGATAGAAGGTCGGGGTTTGAACTCAATATCAAATTCACCAAGCTCAATGGCCCACTTCAGTAATCTTCCCGAAACATCCAACTTTTGAAGTATTTGTCTGAGTGGTTGATCCGTAAGCACAACAATAGGGTGTGACTGAAAATATAAACGCAGCTCTCTAGCTGCCATAACCAATGCCAGGGCGAGTTGCTCTGCCAACGTATACCTTGTCTCTGCATCCAATAATACCTTGCTCACATAGTAGATGGGTTGTTGAGCTTTCTTTACCTCTTTCACTAGCACTCCACTTACTGCGTTCTGAGACACGGCCATGTATAAGTACAACGTGTCCCCGGGCTCAGGTTTCGTGAGTACTGGAGGAGCAGCCAACGTTTGTTTGAGTTCCTGGAGGGCTCTTTCACAATCCTCATTCCAATCGAAGTTTTGATTGCCCCTTAGGACTTTGAAGAAGGGAAAACACCTGTCAGCTGCCCTAGACATGAACCTGTTCAAAGCAGCAACCCGACCTGTCAACTTCTGTACCTCCTTCTTGTTCCTCGGTGATTCCATGGATATTAGAGCTCGTATCTTGTTCGGATTGGCCTCAATCCCCCTGTGAGTGATCATGAAGCCTAAGAACTTCCCTGATGCCACCCCAAAAGCACACTTGGTTGGGTTTAACTTCATCTTATATCTTCGGAGAGTGGAGAACACTTCCTCTAGGTCGGAGATATGCTCATTCTCTAGCTTACTTTTGACCACCATATCATCGACATAGGCCTCCATGTTCTTCCCAATTAGGTCAACAAAGACTTTGTTGATGAGCCTCTGATATGTTACCCTTGCATTCTTCAAGCCGAATGGCATGACCTTATAACAGTAAATGTCAGAGTCATCTACAAATGATGTCTTCTCTTGATCTTCTTCAGCCATAAGAATCTGGTGATATCCTGAGAAAGCATCAAGGAAGCTATACAACTTATGACCCGAGGTGCTGTCCACCAAATTGTCGATCTGAGGTAGAGGATAACTGTCTTTTGGGCACGCCTTGTTGAGGTCTGTGAAATCAATTCATACCCTCCACTTTCAATTAGCCTTTTTGACAAGCACGACGTTGGCAAGCCAATCTAGGTATTGGACTTCCCTGATGAATTGAGCTTTGACGAGCTTATTGTTCTCTTCTCGTATTACCTCCCGTCTCTCCGGCGTAAATTGCCTCTTGCTTTGCTTCACTGGTTTAGCATCAGGCCTTACATTCAGTTTATGGACCACGACATCGGGGTCTATCCCGGGCATGTCCTCTACCTTCCAGGCGAATACATCAATGTGTCGGGATAAACATTTAATGAGTTCATCCCTAGAGCAGCGTCAAGGTCTCGACCGACGGTTACCTTCTTGCCATGCTCAAGCTCGACCTCTACTAAATATTCCACATGAGCGAGTCTATCATGATGCTCGAGCTCGATCTCAAGGGTGGATAATTGCATGACGTCGGTTCTCAAACCCTGAATACTCGATATATATAACACTTTCTCGCTGTTGTTTGATCTCTCCATACAACTCATATACCATGACTTGTTGGGAATTTCATAGTGAGGTGAAAAGTGGACACGATGGCCCTGATTTTGTTAAGTGGATGGCGTTGTATGGCACAGGCATCCGGACAACATGGAAGGGTGTTATCTCTGTCACTTGTTTTTGGTTCGAGCCCAGGGCTAATGGAAGGTCGGCAATTCCTTCCGGAATGATTGTTCCCCCTCCAAACCCTTGGAGCGGGGTCTTGATCATCTTGAGTTGGCTGGTGGAAATCCCCATTTTCACATAGGCTTCATGGGACAATACGTTGGCTGCACTCCCATTGTCCACCAGTATCCTTTTTACTTCAAAGTTGGCCAGTATGGTGGATATGACCAAGGCATTGTCGTGAGGAAAAGTTACGCCTTCAAGATCCTGCGCCCCAAAGGTGATGTCTTCTGTGTTGGAGAGAGTAGTCTCCTGGGCTTGCCCATACTGCCGAGCATATTATTTTCTTCCACTGCTTGAGTCTCCTCCCGAAGCTATTCCTCCAACTATAATATTGATTGTGCCAGCAGTGGGCTTGTTACCCCCTTCTGAGCTTGAGGTCCTACCCCTATTGTGATCATTCCTGGGGCGCTTGTCGTTGCCGATGTATGTCCTCAAAAATCCCCTCTTGATTAATGCCTCAATCTTCCATTGTAACATTATACATTCTTCTGTGGTGTGCCCATGATCCTTGTGAAAGTCGCAATACTTGTTCTTATCTCTTGTGTTCGGGGGAGATCGCAATCTGGGTGGCCATTTAAGGTCTTTCATCTCCTTGATCTACATTAGTATGTTGGACTTGGAAGTGTTCAGACGGGTAAACGACCTAAGTGGTCCTTCTAGTCGCTGCTTACCACGAGCATGATCCTGCCGCAGGTTGGGCTCATGTGACCTCTTGAATTGATATTTCTCGGAGCTCGGGGTGGCCTTCATCGCCTCTTCCATATTAATGTACTTTTCTCCTCGAGTTAATAGCTCTGTTACTGATTTCGGGGGTGTCTTAGATAAAGACATTCTGAAGGCCTCACATCTCACCGCATATGTTAGAGCTGAAACTGCTGCTGTAATGTGAAGGTTGGGTATCTGCAACCTCTCTTTGTTGAATCTCATCATGAAGTTTAGTAGGGTCTCATTAGGCCCATGGCGGAGTTGCATGAGGGTAGCCACCGTTTTCCTGATGCACTTGCTACTCGCAAAAAAGGCGGAGAACTTATCAGCAAGATCGGAGAAGGTGGATATAGAGTTGGGTTCCAAAGTGGCGAACCAATCCCTAGCAGCGTTGGTTAGTGTTTGAGGAAAGGCTTTGCACATGACTTGGTCGGGCGCAACCTGTAAATTCATGACGTCTGTGTAGACATTAAGATGGTTGATGGGGTCGGTGGTTCCATCATATTCCTTCATGCGGGGGAACTTGAACCTATCTAGGAGAGGATATGAAAGAATCTCTGGAGTGAAGGGAGTGTTAGGGGTGAACCCTGTCACACCCTTGGTACTCTGTTGCAGTCCTGCGACAATTCCATCTTGTATGATTCGAGCGAGTTCTCCGGAGTCCATGGTTACCAACCTCGAAGCCGAGGCATGTGGGGGTATACCCGATGCCCCGGACCCGCCATTGTCATGGGCATCGTGGGTATCCCGAGCTCGAGCATCAGCCATGACACCTCCTTCCGATGGCAGCGCATGTGCATGCGTCGGTGCTTGAGCTTGGGGAATGTTTCCTTGGCTAAGAAGCTAAGTTAAGGCAGCAACTTGCTGACGGAGCTCTTCGAAGGTCCCAGTGGTAATCATTGCAGGTGGAGGATCTGACATTCCTGGTGGGCTTTCTTGATGAGCTGGAGGATCCGTAATGGGTGGTTGGTTTGGAGTGGATGAG
>CAIGRS010158062.1:0-18417 GCA_903798395.1 Fraxinus floribunda | reverse complement strand
AGTACCTGATTTTTTACAATTTCTCCTGAATAATGCCACTCACGTCGAGCCCAATGGGTCTCAGAGTTGAAACCCTCCCAAGGGAAATCTGTACAAGAGCGTTTTGGGCCAACCTTAAAAAGTTTATTTTTGAGTAAACTAACTTAAAAGTAAAAATAAATAACTTAAAATTAACTTAAAAGTAAATTAACTTAAAATTTACTTCAACAGTAAGGCATTAATTACTTTAAAATAATAATTATTATTTTTACCACAAATACTTCAATTTAACCATGGCTTAAATGTCTCAATACATTGATTTCTATTGCCGTTATTTCGTCCTCCACAATTATCGTCCTCCACAATTAGATCAATTGCGATTTTCATCTTGGATGGATGAATTGTTGCCAACTCCTCTTGAATTACGGAGAATCTCGACCTGCAATATACTCGAGCCATATGAGTAACAATTTTTTTTACTGAAGATAAATTATCTATCTATATATTGGCATTGAAAAATATTAAGGTGGTTGGAGATTAAAATCAAATTTTACTAAAATAATCTTAAATTTGGTTAACGAGCTGCCTCACGGCAGATAAATAAACAGCCTGGTCCGGGTCTTGACTCTACCCCGTTCATCGGACGAGTAACTTAGATGGATCATAGCGAAGAACTTTCCCTTGAAGAATCTGTGTCTGAGCGCAAATAAATTTTTATTTGCTTTATCTGAGGCGATAATTACTAGGTTCTTCCATTCACTTTCTCTTACGTGTTAATTTTTAATTTTTAATTTTTGAACTGTGTTGTGCTTAATCGTAGAATTGAAAACAGCAATTAATTTATATATTTCTGTTTTTTTTTTTCCCTTTCCAGGGTTTGAGGCTGAACAGCTCGTGGTTCGTTTATCTGCAGCTCTTATGTATATATAATTGTATTTTTTTTTGTAGAGAACAGTTGATTAATAATGAGCGACACCATTTTTGTATCGGTTTACAGTTCTATTTACATTTCCAATTTTTTTATTTTTATTTCTTGACTTGTATTTTTCTCCAACTTTGCCTGCAAATTCAATTCTTTCCGCAAGGGTACATTGTCAGTTTTGCGACATTAGTCTATTTGTATACAATCATCATTGCTTAGTCATTATTTTTAACTTCTAGTTGTGTGTCTAAGTATTTATATCCTTTTAGTAATTTGTTTCCTTAACTTTCTGCAATTTCTACATGTTCTTGTATGTCTTGTAGATGGATTGTATGTATTTCAATGCACTTCTGTTAGTGTATATAGGCAAGTTAATTTTATTTTTCTTGCTCAAAACTTGGAAAATTTTGTAGACCGAGGTTGGATTGGATGTGTGCAGGGTCTTGATCACCTGGAATGATTTGTGAGGGTCTTTTGGTTTGATGTAAGCAATAATGGAGAACTTAGCGCAGTTGGAAGTGTTGTGTGAAAGGCTTTACAATTCACAAGACTCTGCAGAACGAACTCATGCTGAAAACACCCTGAAATGCTTTTCGACAAACATTGATTACATTTCGCAGTGTCAATATATCCTGGATAATGCTTTGACTCCATATGCATTGATGTTGGCTAGTTCAAGCTTGTTGAAGCAAGTGACTGAGCATAATCTCTCCTTGCAGCTCCGCCTTGATATCCGTAATCTCTCTTTCATATTTTCTTAGTACAATGTTATGCTAACAAAAGTGCTTATACTATTATATATTTGTTTATTTCACTTCATTTAATCTGAGGATTGTTAGCATGAGCGTGATTTGAATTTAGTTATTCACTATTTTCGGTGTGCTTGATCACACCGGCAACATTAGAAGCACAACCTTGGTGCAAGAGAACCAACTAATGTTTGTCTACATTTTTACGTATTCTTTAACTTTCCTCATAAATTTATTGTTTTGGACTTTCTTTGAAGGAAATTACCTTGTAAACTATCTAGCAAAAAGAGGTCCGGAGCTGCAGCCCTTTGTGATTGGATCTCTAGTTCAGCTTCTATGTCGAATTACCAAATTTGGATGGTTTGATGATGATAGATTTAAAGATCTGGTTAAAGAGTCGATTAACTTTTTAAATCAGGTAATATGTTTTTATGCATGATGAAATAATGTTATGCGGATGCAAAATTTCCGCATTCTTGGAAGTAGCATCTGTGTGCATGTTGTCTGGCCCTTGTTATGCTCATGCAGTCTATCTTCTTCATTGCTATATGTTATGTCTAGCTCTTGGAAGTGAAGTCATGAGGTGCTTGTGTGTCTTGAATTTTGCTTTAAGAACAACAGTTACTGTCCAAGGTTCATGGACTGCATCTTGTTGTTTAAGGCTTTGTATGTCTGTTGTACAACGACTAATAACAAGTTATTCAAAGCAAGGTGAAGCCTTTGGTTTAGCAACGATGGGAAATACTCATTACTGGAACTATGATTTTTAACTTGTGTCATTTAGGAAGGAAACCTAGATTAAATGAGTACTTATTAAGTATTACGGTTGGCAGGCACTTGTTATTAATATTATATTTTGATTGTCCCAACTTAGAAGGCATGTTATATGATGCATTTTCTAAAATGAATTTTCAATAGATATTTTCGAAATTTATTTTTGAACCTGACTTGGTTACTTGGTTATACTGATTTTGAGTTTACGGACTGGTTGTTTATGTGAATTCAAGCAAGTAAAAAATTTGCTGAATATACCTAGCACATTTTGGACAATCTGTTTAGTTAACTACTATGAAAAACTTGGTTTCATCTTGCTGTTCTATTATGCATTCTTAAGAAGAATCAATTAATGACCTTTGGTGCTGCATAGTTTTATTATCAAATGTTGACATCGTCTTAAAACACTTGCCATTTCACTAAAAGATAAATATTTGGGCAGTATCTTGATGTATTTCTTGGAAGGGGAAAAATATATTCACATAATCGAAAGTACTGGCTTTATTTAGTGGGGAAAAATTGATCCAATTTTTTTAAAATTCGATAAAATTATACTTTTTTACCAAAAGCATGTTGGCAATTAAGGGGCTTTCTGATAAGCCTTTGGGCCACACGAATTGTTTGGACCAAAATTCACACAACTAAGTTTGAGTAACTTATCGTCATCTTTGTCATCTTCATTGTTTTTATATTGGAGAAGCCTGGCATGTACTTTGGATGTATTGTCGGATGATTCTTTACAATGCCAAACAAGTTATCACTGCTATCGTATTTATTCTTTTAATCATCATTACCACCATCTCTAAAGAGAAAAATTGTCATGAGTCGATTCCACGTTTTACCTTTAAACCCGCTTTACCATCAAAATCATATCTAAAGCAGGAAAAGTAAACAAAAAATAGATACTGTAAATAGGAATATCTGAATATAATGGAATTTGCATGATGAAGCTCTCTAAGAACTTTCCTCAGTTAAAGAGAAGTTACATCTTATTCCTGTAATGCATGTCTGTTTTTGGCCTGTCTTGTAGTTCTACTTTTGAGTATCCTTTGGATTTCTATTAGGAGCTTTCTATACATATTTTTGAAAACCTTTTTTTGTTCCATGGGAAGCTTGAGATATATTAATTTCTTTTTGGATGAATTAGCATTTTTATGTTCAGTGATGGGCACTCTTTATCTTTTTTATATGAATGCTTTAGGTTGCACGTGGACTGAACATGTTCAGTCTTTTGGGCTGTATACAACTTCTGTTTAATATGTCTCTATTATTATGCTCTGTTGCTTCATAAATTTTTTTAACTTGGTTCTTTTAGAGGTCAGCATGCTAATGCTTGCACATTCTTTCTGATAGTGTTTCTATTTATCAGGCAACAACAGATCACTATGCTATTGGTTTAAAGCTATTAAATCAGCTTGTCGGTGAGATGAATCAGGTTGGTCTCATTTAACACGCAATGAAGTTTTTATTTAGCCCCTGTTTGACAACCTTCAAAACAAAACTCTTTTTTTCTCAAATTCAGTTTCACTACACATTCTCAAAATAAAATATTCTGCATGTAAAATTTGAAAGTTTTTCCTATTTTTTAACCGCACGTACTCCAAAAAACAATCACTATCCACAACTCATTTCCCCCAAAAATCTCATTTTAATGGTTGTCAAATAGGGGCTTAGTGAGAATCAGAAACTGAATGTCATAGATGTACTAAATGGGCAACTTTAGAAATCTGGTTATTATGGTAATCAGCAACAAACCCCGTGAAATCACAATGGCATTGTAGTTTTTTCCCTTGAGAGCTCTTTTCTTAAGATTCTCTTTATTTAAAACTTACTTGACGCCTTTTGACTGTCTATGTTCAGCCAAATCCTGGATCGCCTTCAACACATCATAGAAGGATTGCCTGCTCCTTTAGGGATCAATCTCTCTTCCAAATTTTCCAGATATCTCTAACTTCGTTGCATCAACTGAAAAATGATGGTACTGTGTTGGCTTTTGTTCTCATTCTGCTACAGGGCTAACTTATTGCGGTAATATATATGCTTTTGGCTTTGAGTTTGATAGTTACTATATTAACATATGCAGCCATCGACCGCTTGCGAGAATTGGCACTATCCCTTTCTCTGAAATGTTTGTCTTTTGATTTTGTTGGGACATCAATTGATGAAAGTTCTGAAGAGTTTGGTACAGTTCAGGTATAACTTGATTGATTAACAAACGTGTTATGCAGAGATAAAGATATGAACAAAGTATCCATATAAACAAAGTGTCTCTTATGATAGTTTTTCAAAAGTTAAACACTCTACACATTAAGCATAAAGAAACATTTTGTTTTCTTGGCTAGCATATTCTTTCTGCAAATTGTTGACATAGACTAACTTGCTATGATTTCACAGATTCCATCTTCTTGGAAGCCAGTCGTAGAGGATTTTTCTACACTACAGATATTTTTTGATTATTATGCACTCACAAAACCACCTATGTCAAAGGAGGTTTGTTTATTTCATATTCTTTGTAAGCATATTTATAGTCTTCTACTCATAGTTTTCTATTAAATTCGCTTCTGTCAGTACTTCACTTAATTAGCTTATATTAGCAAATGTAAAAATTCATAACAACAAAATCCATGTATAGGAAAGTGCTATCTCTTGACTATGTTTGTGAACTGGCATGTATGGGACCTTCAAATGTGTCGTGTGGTGCATTAAATGGTTGGTGTAGTCTGCATTGATCCAAAAATATAGGTCAGCCATTAGAAATGAGATTTAAAATATTAAACAACTAGTGATTAACGAGGAAATAAGCCCTGTGCTAGTTCACTTCATGTTTGAAATTTATAAACTTGATCTCTCCTCATTCTGTTTGTTGTTTCTATTGGGTTTCCGAAGTCACAATGCTTGGCAATTTTTAAGGGCTTCAAGGAATGCTACAGGGTATTACTACTTGGAAACATTTTGTTGTAGGGCGACACAACCCTTCTTAATCCAACTCTATTATTGATTTCAATGTTCTGACTTGAAAATATGGTTCTGTATTTCTTATACAGATTCTAATATTGACTACTATTTTATATGTTTGTGCATTTTCTCTAAGTATGTTAAATTAATTAGTATCACTATCATGTACTAGATATTCTTAAGGACACTGCATGATATATGTCATTTGGCTATGTTCCTAATTTGTCCTTTCCTTTTTTTTTTTAAAAAGTCACTGGAGTGCTTAGTGAGGTTGGCTTCTGTGAGACGCTCTCTTTTCACAAATGATGCTGCCCGTTCTAAGTTTTTGGACCATCTAATGTCTGGGACCAAAGAAATATTACGAACAGGGCAAGGTATGTGGGCCACTAGTTGTTTCAAAGTTCTTCTGACTGTAACTTTGTATATTTAATTTTGTTTCTTGATGTTTTCCTTTCTGCCACACCCAAGTCATTCCTTTATAAATAATGTGTTGGGACTGGAATCAGGTCTTGCTGACCATGATAACTACCACGAGTTTTGTCGTCTCCTGGGACGCTTCAAAGTTAATTATCAGGTATTCAATTCATATTCTTCTGACATGTTGCCTGCCATTTCTGCATGCTACTGTTATGTTTGGTAGTCTATTAAATCTTCATTATTATTGCTTCTCGTGTATTTATGTATACAATTTAAGATGTGTTAGGTTATTTGATATTTAGTTTTCTGTGTATAAGCCCATGACATGCAGTAAGCATAAGTTTGGTATTATTATTATTATTTTTATATAATTTTAATGTTTGAAATATGGTTTTACCTTTTTGATCTTTTACAGATTGTTTGCCTTTTGGTTCCTTTCTTATTATTCCTTTCACAGATTTACAGCAGGGAGGAGAGGTCTCTTTGGTTTTATTGGAATTTTTTATTGAATAACGTTGGCTCGTTTTTCATTCTATCTCTTTCGTTATGGGCATATGGGCTTATGTATTTATAATCCACATCGGATGTAGGAAAAACCCACATCGGATGTAGGAAAAATCATCCATACTATTATAAGGAATTCCTATAGAGTTCTAACACTTCCCTCTGGCTGGATCATGTATGTTTAGTGCTCCAAGTTTGTTACAAATAAATTGTACAAACAAACACCCTAAGGATTTTGTTAGCAAATTTGCCAACTGTTTTTTGGAATTGATTTAATGGATTTAGTACAAGTGTTTCCTGGAAAAGCTATCTATGGATTTAAATATCAATCTATATGCTTTTGAACATGATGCTATATGAGTGGCACCTTTATTTTCACAACATAAATTCATAGACTGAGTAGAAATGAATGCCCAGATTCTATAGGATGTGCTTCAACCATAACAACTCACTATTGATCTCACTCAGCACTAGACTTTTTGAGTGTTCACTTTGATTTCTTCAGTTTCTAAAACATTGGTTCTGTTTGGTGGATTTGGTTGTAAAAATTCTGATTATTGCTTTTTAGTGATGCACGTGTGATCTACTTGCTGGTGCCATATAGATTTATCACTTAACTAGAGTGGAAGGTTAATGTAGATAAATGTAGCGTAGAAAACGTATTAGTCTCTTGACTAGAAAATTCTGTTTACTGTGAATGTTATAATCTCTGTTGAGAAAGAACAGGGAATTCTGCTGAAAAAAATGTGGTAAACCATTAATACGAGTCTTCTTAATAAACAAATCTAAAACTGAGAATTGAAGAAAACAAAAATGTATATGGGTGCAAAGTTGTTTAGTGGACCTCGTATACTTTGTAATGCAGTGTCAGTGCTGCCCTGCTGTGTCAATCCATATGATAGCTGGTGTTGGATCATCGTTCTGTCAATAGATGTAAGATAACTATGAAAAAGAGAGTAGCATGTAGATTCAGGATTGAAAGGATGAAAAATTAGAATTGGTTCCTTCCATTCCTTTTGCAAAAAATAATGCATGGAAAAAATGCAGGGAGGAAAATGGTAGAGCTCTGAATTAGTTGAGAATGCTATTAGAAAAAAAATTGAGAATTCGAATAACTCCTGTATGTTCTAGTCAATGATATAATTATCAAGTATGACTATCTGTGAGATGAGTAAATTTGACTATGTGGTGCAGCTGTCAGAACTTGTGACCATGGAAGGCTACGTTGATTGGATACGTTTAGTTGCAGAATTCACGTCTAAATCTCTGCAATCCTGGCAGGTATGTGGTCGTGAAGAAACTTTAACTGATTTTCACAATTATTTGCACAATGCCCTTTAGCTTCAGCATGAAAGGACCTTGATCTGGTGTTTGAATGTGAAGATGCCTTAAAATTCACCTATATTTTATTTTTCCTTCAGTTTTTCTTTTCATTGTGGGATGTGGTTGCACTGAAGTTTCAGGTCCCAAATGTTTATTAAGTCTATTTCTTCTTTCAGTGGGCCAGCAGCAGTGTGTATTACCTTTTGGGGCTGTGGTCTAGGTTGGTGAGTTCTGTACCGTATCTGAAGGGTGATGCACCAAGCTTGCTCGATGAATTCGTGCCAAAAATTACTGAAGGTTTTATCGTGTCAAGATTGGATTCTGTGCAGGTATAGTTCTGGCATATTTATAACTGGACTCTGAATAAGTTTCTGGCACCAAGATTTCCTCTTGTTTCAACTTGTCATTATAGGCTGGGCTACCTGATGATATTTCGGAGCATCCACTGGACAATGTTGACCTCCTTCAAGATCAGCTGGATTCTTTTCCATATCTTTGCAGATTCCAGGTTGCATTTAGACATGACTTTTAATTTTCTGATAGTGTTACTTCTTTATACATCTTTTCTTCTCTTTTTTCCCCTAAACAACTTTCCTTTTCCTTTTGACCTATATAAATGCTTATTATTTCAGTATGAAAGCAGTAGCATGTTTATTATAAATATCCTGGAGCCCATCTTACAAGTATACGTGGTATGCTGAATTTTCAATCAAAAACTGATACATTTTCAGCTACATTCCTCATGACCCCCCAACTGACAAATCTTTGGTCTTTTTTTCACTTTCTTGCTTAATAGGAAAGAGGTCAGCTCCAGACAAGTGATAGTGGTGAACTTTCTGTGGTTGAAGCCAAGCTTGCTTGGATTGTACATATAATTGCTGCTATCTTAAAAACAAAGCAGTCTGTTGGGTGCAGGTGAACATAATGTTTTGATTTTCTTCCCACTTATGTACACCTCAATTAATTTTGTGTTATACTAATGATATCATGTCTGTCTGTCATGCAGTGTGGAATCACAAGAAGTAATTGATGCAGAACTTTCAGCCCGTGCTTTACGATTAGTAAATGTTGCTGATAGTGGGGTACACAGTCAGGTAGACCAGCAGGAGAAGATAACCTTTAATTTGAGATAGCTTTGAAACGTTTGATGGAAATAAGTTCCATGCTTTCTAATGCTCTTCAATTTGTATTACTCAATCAGGTGGAGAAGAAAACCCTATTAGAATGGAAAATCCTCTCCTTTTTATTGCTCTTCTATTTGTACATTGCATATATTTGATAATTTTTTGAAGTGTTCAGCCAACTCCATCCTAGTAAACATCCCACAGACTGGTGTTTCTTCCAGGAATTTAACGTTTAGCTATAATTTTCTCTCAAATTTCTGTGAAGCCCAAACATTGTTCTTTCTTTGTGAAATTATTTTCTTGGCATGCACTCTCTCTTCTTTGTTGCGAGTAATTTTCTCATTTTATCATTAGGTAACAAAAAAGTGGAAATTTGTGCTCTTTTCAGGGTCTCCAGTACCATTATTTAAAGTTTTTCATGGAAGATTTGTTTATCTTACTTTAGTAGATTGTATCTGAAAAAAGTTCCTTTAATATGCTTAGTGGAATGACTGTGGAATGACTGAAGTGAACTTATTCAATTATGGCTGATTTGCAGAGGTATGGTGAATTAAGTAAGCAAAGACTTGATCGTGCAATTCTCACGTTTTTCCAGCATCTCAGAAAGTCTTATGTTGGCGACCAGGCTATGCATTCATCAAAGGTGATATTTCTCTTCTCGTTAAAGATAGATCAATTTGTTGTGCATACCTTGAACCTCTCTCTTTGATTGCAGCAGTTGTATACCCGATTATCGGAACTTCTTGGGCTTCATGATCACCTTTTGTTATTAGATTTTGTTGTTCGAAAAATTGCTACAAACCTCAAGTGCTACACAATGGTGATGTTTCTACTCTTGCATCTTTTTGTTGAGGTTGTTTTGGGGGATTTGTTATCTCTATTTGTTTCTACATGCAGAGCGAGGAAGTTATTGATCATACTTTAAGTCTGTTCTTGGAGCTGGCATCTGGGTTTGTTACCTTACATAGTCTTTTGAAGAATATAATTAGGTTAATGTTTTTTGTGAACTTGAGAAATTAGTACAAAAATTTCCCCCCCACAGTTATGTCACTGGAAAGCTCCTCCTCAAGTTGGATACTATCAAATTCATAGTTGCACACCATAATGTAAGTATGTCTCTGATTTGAGATGTTTAATTGGAGAAAATTCTGTTGACTTTTTCTATTCATTTTCAATTTACTTGTGTGGTCTCTTCCGCTCCCTACAGAGAGAGCATTTCCCATTCCTGGAAGAGTATAGATGCTCCAAGAGTAGAACAACCTTCTATTACATTATTGGCTGGTTAATCTTCATGGAGGACAGTCCTGTCTTATTTAAGTCTTCTATGGCTCCATTGTTGAAGGTATAGTCCTCACCACCCCACCCCCCCCCCCCCCCCGGGACTTTCTTAGCTGGGTTTGAATTTTAATAGTTAGTATTGGAATTTGAATTAAAATCTTGAATGAACCTCTAATGGAACAATAAATCCCTTCTTCATACATCATTTAGTGGGACAAAAGAAATTTGAACAAAATCAAGAAAAATTTAAAGTCAATGCAGTGGTATATGTATATGTGTGTAATTAGGAACAAGTAGCTAGAAACAACAATTTACTAAAAATANAAATTTGAACAAAATCAAGAAAAATTTAAAGTCAATGCAGTGGTATATGTATATGTGTGTAATTAGGAACAAGTAGCTAGAAACAACAATTTACTAAAAATATCTAAATCCCTAGAAAAATTTGTATAACCTCGTTGAAAACAAAAATATATTGAAACTGCCCTAGTTCGACTCAGGTCTCGCTATCGCTTTATGGTGGCACCATGCAATTAAAATGAGAGTGCCCGATGGTGTTGTAGTGGTATAAGGAGAATGGGTGGTGGCCGGTGGCTAGGTGCAAAGTTGGATAGGTAAGAACTATTTTGTTTCTGTTTTTATTTTATTTTTTTCTATTTTTAATTTTTTTCTTACTTTATTATCTTTTTAATTATTTTGGCAGTGATGATGGTGGAGGGTAAAGGATGGGGGTAGGGGTAGGTGGGGTTAATTAGTACGTTTTAAATTATTTCACGTAAGATTCATTTGTAATTTTTTAAAAATTTGAAAATCGAGCTGCAATTATTTATTTTTTATAATCTTTTTTTTTTTCTCTATTTGGTTATTTGAAGAGGGTATATTAGTAACATACTAAAAATTTGTTTTTATTAATTTTTTTCTATTTTTAAATTTGTTCTCACTTTTTTTTATATATTTAATTATCTTTTTAATTATTTTGGCAATGGTGGTGGTGGAGGGTAGAGGATGGGTGTAGGGGGTAGGGGAAGAGGAAATATTTTTCTTTTTTAGTATGTTTTAAATTATTTTACGAAAGATTCATTTGTAATTTTTAAAAAAATTGAAAATCGAGTTGCAATTATTTATTTTTTATATTCTTTTTTTTTTCTCTCTACTTGTTTATTTGAAGAGGAGGGTAAATTAGTAATATTACAATGCTTTGATGGAGAAAATAGATTGTAAGGATCTTTTGCGTAAGAAAGGTAAATGATATGGACATTTAGCGCAATGAAGGAATACGATAGGGACGTTTTGCACCAATTATCCATATTTGACGGAAATGACCAAATCTACAAGAAAATGTACGATAAAAACGATTTGCTCTACTAATTACCCTTTTAGAAAATTGTGCACCTTTTATGTTATGGACTAGACTTTTGAACTTCTTGCGAATATGTTTAAATTTGAAGTATTAAATACGTCATTGTAATCGATGGTGGATTACTGAATATCATTATTAAAACTAGGATTTGTCTTAATAGGAACCATGGTCAAATATAGGTATTACTCGAAATCAACTATTTTTTTGAGCAAGAATTATTACTCGGAACCTCAATTTTTGACGAATAACGCATTTGGGCTTTTTGGTTATTATTTGAGGTAAGGAGCTGGTGCTCAGTCCAACTTCCAGCTTCTAACATCTAATTCAAACGGTTGTCCCAGTCAAATTTTTTTTTTTTTTCACGCTTCTTGGTACTGAAAGTTGGTTTGAAAACCTTTTTGAGCTGGCTATATTTGAGACTTAAAATTTCAAACTTATAAACCAATCATGCTTGGTGTACATCATTTTTTCACACTTTCATTGACACCATGCCGTGTGCCATATCCTCATTGGACAACAAAAACAACTTTTCACCCAATGATCTTCTGAAAACATTATAGTTGTCAACAATAATGTAAAAAAAAAGTGTTGTCAACAATAATGTAAAAAAAGTGTACAAATGACATAATTCATAGCTAAAATCATTTTGATATTCATTCCTTCCAACTTGTCTGAATTATATTATATGTCAGATCGACGGAACCCATCAATGTTTTGATTTCAAACTAAATCAAACTGAACTATTTAAAGAATATATGCCAAAGGAATTCATGAGAAATAGTATTTTCACTTGCACTTCTAATATTATAATTACCTGTATACAAGGAACTCATCAGCTAACTTAAAAATAGTACTCCATCCGTCCCATTTATATAAGCTTGTTTTGTTTTTCACACGAATTAAGAAATCTTATTGAATCTTATTCGAAAAGTGATTTTGTCAAAAACTTTCCAATTTTACTTTTATTTTATTATCAATAACCAGTAGTAAATTATTATTGGAAGTAGTAAAGAGTTTTTAAGTATATATTAATAAACGAACAAATCCAGAGGGGTTGTTCAATTGGTCAGACTTTGAGTTTGCTCCCCAATAGTCACCAGTTCGAGTCCCCTCATGACCACTGAGGTGAGTATCCAACCGTAAACTTCAGGGTCCCGTGGGATTCGTCGAGGTGGGTGCAGTTGACTCGGACATCTACGGTTATAAAAAAAATAATTAATAAACGAACAAAATAAAACATTCTTAATAAAGAAAAATGACTATATAATTAGGATAAGAGAATAAAGAAAGTAAGTTTATATAAATAGGACGGAAGGAGTATAATGACCTTTAATTTCCCCTTTGGTAACAATAACTTGTGCGGAAGTGTGCCCCAGATTTTTAGAGCTTCTCAAATACTAATATGAATAGCACAAGAGATTGTTATATAAACCAAATAGAGGAGTTAATTGTTTCAACGGTCACTGAACTTTAAAATGTGTCACGTTTCACTCACTGAACTTTACGTTGCATTCCATCACTCATTGAACTTAGTAAAGTTGCACTCCATCCATCACCGAGCTAATTCCATCTACACTATTTGCCTACGTGGATGACGGTTTTCGCACTTGACCGTTAAATTACTCCATGTAGATAGTGATCAGCCATGTCACTTATTCCCAAACGCCCAAAGACGTCTCTTCTCTTATTATGAAAGTGGGAGATAAGATAGGATGAGGATGAAAAATATAAGACAAAGGGAAATATAGCCTCAAATTGCAGTCTCTGTATCTCTTCTGTTCTGAATTTTCTCTTCAAGAAATCCTTTCCTCATCACCATGACTCATATCCTTCCTGCCACAATTCTTTTCTTTTTCTATCGAATTAAATTCTTTTTCAGCGCATTCTTTTAATGTAATTGGTATTATATTATATATTCTCTGAATCTGTATGTTTTCAATTCTTCATTACACATAAATGAATGGCGTATATCACTTGTCTCCTTGAATTTTTCATCTAAATTTTGTTTTTCATGTTGAATTCAATGAATTTAGTGTTATATTCCTGTTTTCCTTAAATGGGTCTAACGTCTCAATCTCGGATCGGTGGCAAAGCCAAGACTAAAGATTATGGTTTGACCCCGGAGCAGCGCCGTGAAAGGTAATTTTTTGACCTGCTCGACGTGTTTGGGTGTTTGGAATTCATGACATGGTTCTTCACAGCCGAGCTGGAAATCATTTAACTGCCAAGTGTGAAAACCTTCATCCACGTAGGCAAATGGTGTAGACGGAATTAGCCCCGTGATGGATGGAGTGCAATTTTACTAAGTTCAGTGAGTGATGTGATGCAACTTAAAGTTCAGTTAGTGAAACGTAACACTTTGTAAAGTTCAGTGACCATTGAAACAATTAATTCCTAAATGGTGTACAAAAGTTTGATCTCCAATACATCTCCAGCTATTATCAATGGCTTCAAGAACTAATATTTGAATGATGAATTTGATACTTATGAATTGGTTATGGTATGCATATTATTATATTTATTACTTTGCACCCGAATACAAAAATGCAACATTAGTCAATTTTGATTGCTAAAATATTTATTTAATTTAATTTGGGATGTGTAAACTTTATATCACTAAGTAAACAATAGTTTAGATCAAACAGAACCTTAGAAGTTAGTTTGATTTGAAAATTAAAAAGATTTGGTTAATTCTTTTTTATTTTCTTTTTCAAACCCTTTTTAAATGATTTAGCCCTTGTTTCTGTATCATATTTTTAGAAAAATTCTAGTTGCTATACTGGACTTATAAGAGGAGCCGTAATTACAGGCAAATTACCAATGTGCCCCTATACAAAAAAATTATTCTTCTTTAAGAAAGGGCAAGTTAGGTAATTCGCAGCATGTGCAGCATCTGCTGTCAATAATAATTGCTTGGCTGGATCCCACCTACCAACTAAAACAGTCAAAAAATATATTCTGCAGCATTTGGCCAAAATGGCTCCCAAACATGGGTTGTGTGAAAATAGATAAAAAATCAACCAACCGAACGGTGTTCACCCCTAACTCAAAAGGATAATATGCATTAGTGTTATACGTATTGTACAATCTCGCTCCCGAAAATGTACTTTTAAGCACGACAATATGCATTAAGAAGTAATATCTTGATTCATATTTTAATGAATTAATGTTAGGGTTCGTTTGATTGCAAATGTCGAAAATGAGTGAAAAAAAAATTTACAGGGAATTAAATTGTTTAGAAATTGTTTTATTGAGAATTGTAATTAATTATATTTGATTGGTATAATTTTTCATATAGAAAATGTTAAAAGTTTGGTGTCCATTTGACTTTATTTTTTATGAAAATTGTCCATTAAAGTGATAACTTTTCCTACCATTGGGTCTATAATTTGTTCCAATTGCCAATTTTTTTTAAAAAAATTATCATTTTTAATACCATTCGTTTGACTTTGTTTTGCATAGAAATTGTTCATTAAAGGGAAATTTTTTTTTTATCATTGTTGATAGAATTTTTTCAAATTACAATAAAAAAAAAACATTGGGAAAACAAATTCATTCAAAAGGTGGAAAAGCCCAGCGCATGAGTGAAAATGGAAAAATGAATTCCATGCAAAAGTTTTACTATCAAACATGAACTAAGGGTCCGTTTGATTGGTATGGTGGAAAATGGGTGGAAAGAAAATGAATTCCAGGGAAAATATTGTCTAGAACTTTATTCGTTTGGTTTTGTTTTGCATAGAAATTGTCCATTAAAAGGAATTTTTTTTTTACCATTGTTGATAGAATTTTTTCAAATTGCAATAAAAAAAAACATTGGGAAAACAAATTCATTCAAAAGGTGGAAAAGCCCAGCGCGTGAGTGAAAATGGAAAAAAGAATTCCATGCAAAAGTTTTGCTATCACACATGAACTAAATGTGGAAAGTGGAAAATCTTTTCTTACTTCCATGGAAAAGATTACATATCAAACATGGCCTTATTTTTGTTGAGTAAAATTGTTAAAGAAGTTTTATTACTCAATAGAAAGATGCGTATACAAACAGGAAATCACAAAACTTGGAACTATAGCACAACACATCAAATGCATAATCAATAATGTCGTACAGAACAACCGGGATAACACGTAACAATCCAAAGCTAAAAACTCTTTTAAAAGTAAAATACAATCTCAATAATAACAAACAAACTCTAGTTGCACAAGTGATGAAACTCAAAAAGGCATTTGTGGTGTTAGAAGGTAGAGTTGATTATTGAGATACCTCACAGTGTTCATGCGTTTCAGAATTCAGTCAATCCATGAGGAAAAATTCCTAAGAATTGGAGCTGCTGCTGCTAGACGCTGCATTAGCCTGACAATACATAATCCTTGGATGAGTAGTTGCTTAATTGAGACTTGCGGAGGAGACGACAATGGTAGTTCTACTTCAAAGAATCAAAATGGATCCTAAATTTTTTTATGACAATTTTGCTTCATGTATCTAAAAGTAAGTAGTAACATATAGTTAGTTATTGGTCAAGGAATTGATTTACCTTTAACTGATCAATTTTGGTTTCACGACGATAATAGTGACCTGATTCATCTTGCTGGATCTGTTGGAAGTTAATTAATATCTAAAAATTAAGAAAGTAAAATACAAATATGGCTTGAGGAATTTAATTACCCCAAATTTTAGTGGACAGACTTTTGTTTTTGTTGGATGGATGAGAACTTGAAGGCCATCGTCTCCCAAGTTTAGTTTATCTTCTAGTATTTTCTTTGCCGATTCCACAGCAGGAGGACTGGAGTGATCGATCTCAATTATTTCTAGTGTCGGTATTTCTCCAATATCAGATGGGATCTCTTCCAAATTCGCACAATTCCTGAGGATTAGGTGCTCGAGACTTGGAAAATGGGCACTATTCGCTCTCAAGTGCACCAAATCTGTCTCCGAAATTAGTAGGAATTTTAGACTGAGAAATTCCCCTTCATTTGGTAACCACTCTCTGCCCTGGAAGGCATACTCACGCAATTTCAGCACTTCTAGATTGGGCAAGGAACCAAAAATCGTCATGTATTCCCAATCAACTCTACTACGCTCCAAAGTTATCTTTTTGAGACTTGATGGCAAAGCAATGTTAATGAATGTAGAATTTGCTGGCGAGTCAAAGAGAATCTTCAGTGTTTCTAAGTATTTGAGATCGCCAAAATGGTTGAAAGAGTGAGATGACTCAGAATTATAATGAATTCCCAATTTTTTTAAACATGGAGTTAATATGCTGACGTCATAATCCAAATTGTCTAACATTGACAGTGTCATTAGATTTACTAACACTGTCAGTGTCTTTGGATATTCAAACATTAAAGGACTAGTAGCATGGGGATGAGCAGGCAAGAAAACTCGAGAGAATTTGAGATGCCTCAATTTTGGCATTTTCCAAATCTCAATGGGCAGTTGACTTGCAATTCCGGTTAGGTCTTCAACTATTAAAGTCTGCAGGTTCCAAAGTACAGTAATAGAAGCTGGAATCAGAGCATGACATGCGATAGCAATGTACCTCAAGTTAAGTAGTAGCAGTATTTCCTCCGGGAACCCGCTAAGCTCTACTCCAACCATATCCAATACCCTGAGCAGTCGACAACCAAAATAATAATAAGAATGTAACCGAGTTTCATCCCAACCATTATATATAAAAGAACGGACAAGATCCATTGATTGCATTGTGAAGTCCTCCTCACTGTCACTATATGACGAATCATCATGAATACTCAGACGGCTCTTGAAACTTGCCTCTTTTTGAAGGGAACACGGATACCTATTCTTGACATAAAGAAAATTCTCTTCATGAGCTATCCTCACACAGAGCTCTCTCAAAAGATCATGCATTTTGCAGGTTTTAATTTTTCCATTTACGGATCCTTTTTGACCTACCAATATAAGATTTCTACGTACAAGTTCAATAAGATAACTCTCTGCATCCTTTTCTAGGTTTCCAATTATATATGGTTTGTCTGCAAATCCCTCGGCAACCCATAATTTGATGAGTCTAGAGACAGGAATCTCATGATTATCTGGGAAAACTCCCATATAAAGAAAACACGGTTTCAAATGAGGAGGCAAGTTCTCGTAACTTAAAGTTAATATCTCTGAGCAATGATCATCTTTTTCTGCTACATTTGAGCTTAAATTTACGGCAAAAGACTCCCAAAAATATAGTTTTTTGGCCTTCGCGAGGAGTCCAGCAACCACCACAATTAATAATGGAAGTCCTTGACAATTTTTTGCTATATTCCTTCCGACATCCATCAACTTGGGAGGGCAAATTGCTTCTCCAAAGACCTTTTGACAAAATAAACTCCAACTTTCTTCCTCAGTGAGAAAACGCATCCGGTGATGGGGGTTAGTTGAACTGGCATCATCAGCTACATGGGTTAGTCTGGTCGTCAATAGGATTCGACTCCCATTATTGTCATCCGGAAATAACATTTTTAGGTCATTCCAAGCATTGGTACTCCACATATCATCCATTACAATTAGATATCTATTGCCCTTCAATTTTTTGTATAAACGTTCTTTTAATTGTTCATCACTCTCTTTGCGTATCACATCAGTAAGAACACCAATGTCCTTCAGAAGGTCAAGAAGAATTTTCCGAATACGATATTGTTGAGATATTGTTACCCAAGCACAAATGTTAAAGTGATACGCGACAAAGGAATCAGTATAAAGATTAATGGCCAGAGTAGTCTTACCGATACCTCCCATCCCAACAATGGGAATGATTTGGAGTTTCGGTTGTCGATCATCATTACAGAGTAGATCCTTAATCTGCTTAAGGTCTTCACCAAATCCCACCATAGTAGTCTGGCCACTGGGAGAAAGTCTACTTGAAGGAAGATTTTGCTCGTCACTCCCATGAATAATCTTCATCATCTCTGTCGCGAGGGTATCAATTTCTGTTATCAAGTCCGTAATATTTACATCTTCTTCCTCTTCCATCTTGGAATCAAATTTTCTTACTCTTTTCTGCAAGCCTGTTTGCCAGGATTCAATGA
>CAIGRS010158041.1:0-10078 GCA_903798395.1 Fraxinus floribunda | reverse complement strand
TGGTGCGGTTATGATTTTGGCCGAAATGACCTCGAACCGAACCGTTGTCATCCCTAGACTGGTCGATGTTCAGAAATCTGTTTGGCTTCAAACACTTGGTTTTTCAATCCCTTTTTATCCCAAACACTTTTTCATATATATATATATATATATCCTACACTATGAACGTCCAAAGTGTGTTGAATCATGTTTTCCATAGAGATCATTCATTTGAAAATTCAAAATACATTCATTGTTTCAAATATTCAACCACCATATTATTTGAGTTATAATTTCATCCAAACTTTGATTTGTTGATTTAACAATATTGTTGCACACTAAACCACCAATCAAAACATACAAGATCTTTTGATCAAATACTAAACTATTTTATCCACCAGAGATAAATCGATACAGAGATCGGGAGCTGTTGCAGCAGCACAAATTCATGAGGATTAAGGTAAGATACCAGGAGTCGGGATTTGGTTTTAGGAGCACGTAGTCTAGGGGGCTAAGGTATAAACTAGGAGTCGAGATTTGGAGTTAGGAGCACATAGTCGGGATTTTTTTTTTTGAAAAAGCACACCTCCAGTAGGATCAATGGAGGCTGCAGGAATTGAGGTCAGAAGTTCTACGGGACGGGTCTGGATCGTACAGTAAGTTTGCTTTGATTTATGGTGGATTATTGACTGGTAAAGTGCTCCGAATTTTTACCCGATTGGAATTTCTTCGCAATCATCTTTAGTGTTCTTTACTTCTTTAATTATTGATTGTCGTATTCAAATTTAGGATAAATGGACTTGTTTGATCTAATCATCTAGAAATAATTAAAAAGTGATTTGTTGCTTTTAATTGTATAATTCCACACGTGGGTCTAAATAATTTAAAACTTTAACATTGAAATAAAAATGTGTAGTAAATAATTAATCCCTATGAATAAGAAATTCGAGCTTATAATCCACAATATTTTCTTGTCACGATGGATACAATTTTGAAATCATATACTTTATCAAATGCCTACCGCAAATACATAATTTGCTCGATGCAGCAATGTAATTCATTAATGTTATTATTCAAATAGTTATATTTTTTGTATAACAAAAAAAAAATAAAAGAAAAAAAATGGGTATGGAAAATAGAGTTGATAAATTGATCGCCATTAGTCAAATGCTTTACGTTTTTTTACTGCTATATGGATTTTTGGGCCTTAGTCTGGATAATGTTTTACAGCCACGTTTGGACTATATATGAAGACTATTATTATTATTATTATTAAAAGAATCTTTATTAATGTATGATATTAATAAGAAGGAAATTATTGATCTTGGTTTCTTCACAAGTGACGTGGCAGACAATTATCGACTCCAATAACATCCACGTAGTCTATTTTCTGTAAATTTGGACAAATTGGTAGGAGCACATTTCCTTTTCCAATTATGAAGGAGGCAATCTCAAGCATTTTGACGATCATGTCAGTCAACTTATATGATTATATTAGCAGGACATATAGGAGATACGAGCCACAATAGTGTTTGGATATTGGAGGTTTATAGGGATAAAAGTGAGATGCGGCAACATTATTTGATAGTATAAAATTGCATTACTTTCAAATAATACGAAGTGTGAGTTTTTATAGTGAAAAATGCGAGGTGGTTATAACTGGATGAAGAGACACATAACCTGAGTCTCGCGGTGGTAGCTTCCTGTCATGGCCACACAGTAACTGACCCAACACTACTCTGTCCAAGCCCAATCTAATTTAAAACTAAATTGTTTCCAAAGCGTTTATTTAAAACATATGTATTGCAAAAATTGTATGCTAGGTTACATTAAATGTTTGGGATGAATAAATAAAATATTCATAAAAAGTTGTTCACAATCTATAATTTATTTTAGGGTCCGTTTGATTGCAAGGGTAGAAAATGGGTGGAAAGAAAATGAATTCCAAAGAGAGTAATTGTTTAGAAATTGTTTTCCAGGGAATTGTTAATTAAGTGTGTTTGATTGGTATAATTTTTTACCTGAAAAATTTTAAAATTTTGGATCTTTTTGTATTCGTTTGATTTTGTTTTACATGATAATTGTCCATTAAAATGATAAATTTTTCTACAATTGGTTATAAAATTTGTTTCCATTGCCAAAAAGTTAAAAAAAATTGTTACGATCTTTGTGATTTTGCTAAACATTATTGTAACATTTGTTGTCATTCTGGGTGTTATAGTGGAACCTGAAATAACGAGATTTGATCCAAACAACACCTAGAGAGGGTGAATAGATGATTGTGCAGAATTAGAAATTTAATAATTAATTAGCAACAAGTCACTATTAATCATGTCTAGATGATTAATCATACAATTCAATTTTTTTTATGTTAAAATACTGTAGTTATGAAAGTAATAAATAAAACAGTAAATAACACGCGGACACGGAGAAACCCCAATTGGGTAAAAACTCTAGGCACTTTGTCAGTCAACAATTCACTATAAACGAATTAGAACTTACAATCCGCCAGACTCGAATATGACTAGTACTTTCTGAATTCACATAGCTCTCTTGGATTTCGTGCTCGTGCACTAACTTCCAATTGTAGTTTTCAAAGCCCTTCTGGATTGTGCGATCTTGCAGCAACTCTCGACTTTATCAATTCTATCTCATGTGGATCAACGAAGAACTCCGCGTTTTTCATCAACTGGAACTTCAGTCACCTTCCCTAGATCTTCAGAACTCTGACAGATATGTAGAAAGCAGCAGTTTGGTATTTGGATTGTGGATTTGATATTTTCACCGCCAATAATCAATTAAAGAACGAATGTTGAAATCTAATTGATGAAGAGAATGCGAAGAATATGTGTTTGCTCAATTATCAACCTTAAGGAAAAACGCTCAGATACGTTTTTGTATTTATATATTGATTAAGGAATGAATGGACCAGATAAAAAGCATTTAAAAAACGAATTAAAGATTTTTAGGATGACTCTGTCGCTCGAGTGAAGGTTGGACGATAGTCGAGCGACTAGCTGTCGCTCGAGTGAGTGCAAGGCGACTGGCAAGCGATGGCGTTACTGTTTCTGATACTCGAGCCAACTCATTGCGATACTCTAGCGAGATTTTGACGCTGTTTTTCCTTCTTTTCCATTCTCGAACCCTAAACCTAATATAACAAAATTTCTATTATTTGCAACTAACTCATTGACTTTTACAACATGTTAATTTTAGTCTCTTTTGTTCATAAACTTGCCAATTACATTAAATACCTAACAAGATCTCTCTTTGGCATTCTGTGACAAAACTACAGTCTAAACTCAAGGTAGTAGTGAAAAGAATTACAGACTCAATGACTGACGCAAACTAACTGTCTTGATTGAATTGTGTTCTTCCTTTATCAAAACATGTTTCCTAAAACAGTAAAACTTAAATACCCAGTGTAAAACGTATGTGAAACAGTAATAATTGTAAAAGCAATTCAAGCAGTTAATCAAGCGTTAATCAGGCAGTACTAAGTGTAAAAATGAGTTAACCAGTTACTAACTCATAACACATTTTTTTCAGTTTCATACCATACACTAAATTAAGGCGTAACATTAATGCAACCCAACATACCAAAACGAAACATTGATACTATAAAACATCAAAATTTAATCTAGCAATTATCATATTATCATATAATGCCTTTGAGTCAAGACTTTTAAGATACATCATGTTAAAGCAAAATATCATGTACACCCAAAAATATCTAATCCTTCAATATCTACTCCATCATCATCAAAAATCAAATATATATCTACTTCCCCCTTTTTATCACAAAATGACAAGGGGCAACGTAACAACTAAGCTACATCATCAACATCATCAGTATCGGTCCCCTCATCAGAAGCTACACTAGCATCCCAATGACGACGAATCCATCACAGCCCGCTGAAGATGTCCAACATCACTATGAAGCATAGTAAACTCGACAGTGTGTCGATCAACTATAGCTCTCAGATGTGTAATCTCTGCCATCATACTAGCCTACTGCTCGATCAGCACGGTCATCTACCTTACAAGTGCAATAGACGAGTTAATGGAAACAGATGGAGGAATAGGCTCAGCGAGAGGAGGAACAGAAGTAGAAGAAGATGGAATATCAGTAGGTGGAGGAGCAGAAGAAGTAGTAGGGAAATTCGATGGATCAAAAGAGATAAGATCATTAATAGGATCAGTTGGCACAGTTAGGTCAATAGGTTGTGCTAGCTTAGAAGAAGCATGTGACCTACTCGAAGAAATAGTAGTATAGCCAATCAGTTTGAAAACCCGCCTCAAAACCCCCTCAGGAAAGCTCACTCCTAGGGCCGTCACTAACCTATATATCAAACAACCATAAGGCAGCCCCACCCTCATCCTCGTGACTCGAAAAGCACGAAAAATCTACTGGCAAATGAACGAGGGTAAATCAATGGAATCGCCATGTAACAAGGCGTAATAAAATCGAGCTTTCTCCATAGACAATGAAGAAGTGTGGGAGACAACCACAGATTTGTGCACACAATGCGCAATATGATCTGCCGGTCATTGGGTAAAGACCCAGTATGCATCGCACCTGGACCACCCTCCAACGGTGAGTTAAAACTGTGAAACGGACAAGAGAGTCTAATGGAAGTAGTATCAACAGAAAGATATGGAAATAAAGGATAAACGACTCTAGAAATATGCACTAGACTCGATATGACATAGGGTGTGATCTTAACCGTCCTACCCTGAAGAAAAATCCTAAAGATTGATCCGTTGACATCATGAATATTAGCGTAAAACTCCTGAATAAGAAGGTTAGGAGGATGTTTCAACTCAACCAACAATGATTCCCAACCCCGGGATGTGAAAATAGCAGCGAGGTCGGGTGACATGTCAGACATAATGATCTCGCGCTCAAACAAAATAGGCCTCAACGAAAACTACGACCCAAAAGTATCTTGGGCAATCGTAGAGATAAACCTAGACCTACTGTACGATGTGGAGGTACCAGGTGTCGAAGTAGTAGTACGAACCCTCTAAGGCGGCATCTGAAATGTGGAAAATCAATATATTAAAACCTCAACCAAGCACAAACAACATGATATGCTTGAGATGCATGAATGCACATAAAACGAGGTAAATAGTTCATATGCAAGGTACCCATGGATGAATGCACATAAGGTGTCGTGATGCCTAGACGTAGGTGGCGTGATGAAATGATGTCATGACATGGTGCCATGAAGATAAGACACGACGCCCAAACGTATGTGACGTGATCACATGACCAGTGACGTGACGTCACCTCGCAGTGTCAACACTAAAACAATGTAACTAACACGTTGTGTGTGTAAGTACAAGACTACAAATGCAAACACCACTCCAACCAAAACACCTCAACTAATACAACCACAAACTACCAACCAATCTAACCTAATCTCCATCGACCATTAATCCTTAATCAATAAAACACCCAAAACTCGAGCCAAAAAAGGACCAAAAATCCATTTTCAGTTACAAAATGGTGTAATAAGGGATGATGTGTTATGAGAATCAATAACATATGAAGTGAAAATGCCAAAAATTTAAGCAAGAATGGGCAAAAATTAAAAATCCCTAAAAATCGCAAAAAGGGGAAAAAATAGGGTTTTAGTAATTTACCTTTGAAGTTTTTTGATTTGATGAAATGGGACCACAAATGAATGATTTGGAATGTTCAAAGCATATGGAAAACACAAATTTGATGTGGGGGTGAGAAATTTGGGAGAAATTGAAGGGAGATGGGAAAATTTGCGTAAAACCCTGAAAAATAACGTTAAAATTCAAATATACGGGCTGTCGCTTAAGCAATAGTCGAGCGAGGCATCCTCTACTTCTATCGCTCGAGTGTGTCTCATCAATAATCTAACGACATAATTTAGACAAAAATACTACTGAATTTTTAAAAACTATGAAAAATAGCACCTTTTTAAAAAAAATCGCCGTTAACAAACAGATAAACTCAACCATGCATGTGTTCGCAAGTAGTGCATTATCAATAAAATAAAACAAAATCTCACGTACTCAAATCAAGTTCAAATTGAGTAAAGTGTATAAGTGACTCACGTGTGTAAAATGCCACTATTTTCTCGTGAACATGACTTCAAACCTTAAATTTGTGAGAAAGGACATGCGAACATCACTGTTAAATAAGTATGTCCCTTACTAATGAAAGTTAAATCCATAAGATTATTAGGACCTGAAACGAGCTCAATTACACATATATTTTTCTTCTCTCCCCTTAAATTTGAGCATATAATTTTTTATGTCTTTTTTCTTAATTAGTGCATCTTATGTGCAAACTCTTGTCCTTTAATCGACTAAACTGACGCCCATAACGAGCATTAGGTCGGTTAACCCAAATCAGTTGACCATATGCACCAGGTTATGAGAAATCCCTTGGGCTTATTCACCATTCATAGATCAATTCACAATGTGTGCTATGTAGATGGTACACGAAAAAACTTATACTCCACATCAAACTGAACTAAGTAATGGAAATGACAGATGAATGTATACTTGATCACAAATACCGTATTTAAGAGCACCATGAAATGTCTAGTAGCACAGAAACACAATATTTTTTTTAACATTAAAAAAAATTTAAAACGTAGAGTAAAGTAAGGTAAAACAAAACATAAAACAAAATAAAAAATAAAACACAAATAAGTGAGATGCATGCAAAAATGAATGGACTCAATGAACTGCACATGTATGCCTAAGTACCTTACTAGAAAAAATTTGATTTTTACTTCTAGTCGCGAGTTTACGACACCTAGGTCTTATGTGTCCTAGTGCGCCACAATGGCGACGGTGAGAATAAACCTAAGTTTAAACCTTCTCGGAGGTTGTTGACGATATATAGGACGATTGACCCTGCATCGTCTAGTAGGTCGTGATCTTAAGACATTCTTGCCCTTTGGTTCAAGATAAAAAAATATTCTAAACTTTGTTAGTGGTCGGGACGAACATGGTATTAGATGAACTAGCAGTAGTACTACCATTTTGAATGAAACCCAGAATATGCCGATTTAGCAGGCTTGTTCGTCCCTAGCAGATTATCAAGTTTTTGCGTACCACGCATGAAAGATTGAAGTTGACTATTAGATTTTTCAAGATCACTTGTTAAGGATTTAACTTTTACTTCTAAGTTCTCATTAACAGGCTTCAACTGATTCAAATTTTTGGTAGAGTCTTGAAGGTCACCTATGAGTTTTTCTTTCTCTCTTTTAAGTTCATTTACCTTTTTCAACACATCCTTATTGACCTTCTTTATTTTAAGACATTCCTCAAATAATTTACGATAAGATTCATGAATATCAAGTTCATCCTTAGAATCTTCTTCAGATTTTTCACTATGTTCATCATTTTCAACCTTTTCATTTTCCTTATCAGATTCTATCGTAGCTATAGATTTGAAGGCCATAAAATTTTGTTCATCCTCACCACCAGAGGTATCACTCTGAGCACTCGAATCTGATTCATCATCACTCAAGGTCACTTCTAATGCCTTACGCCTTTCTTTATTCAAATTCTTTTACAAATTAGGACATTCATTCCTATAGCGACCCAAACCCTGACATTCATGGCATCTAACTGATTGGGTTTTCTTATTAGAGGTCCTAGGGTTATTCTTCTCACGTTTATCTTTCAAAAATTTATTAGGGACATCATTTTTTCGTTCTTGAGGCTTTTTCCTATTCCCCATCACCTTTTGAAATTTTTTAACGAAATAGACTACTTCGTTGTCCCTAAGAGTTTCGGTATCAGTTGACTCACTCTCTTCTTCCCTAATAGTGTTCGTGGCTATGGATTTAACCTTTTTCGACTGAGAAACGATGAGTTCATAGGTTTGAAGGGATCCCACGAGTTCTTCTATCTTAACTGCATCTAAGTCCTTATTTTCTTCAATCGCGGTGACTTTTGGTCTAAACCTTTCTAGTAGGGATCTAAGGACTTTTCTAACAATTTTAGACTCTAGGATCTTCTCACCTAGGTTGAACTCGAATTCTTATAGAATTCATCGAACGATTCATCGTCATTCATTCTAATTTCTTCAAACCTAGAGGTTAATATCTGCAGTTTAGAATTTTTAACAGTCTTAGTTCCTTCATGTGTTGTTTCTAAGATATCTCAAACCTCTTTAACAGTCTCACACATCGATATTCTCTTAAAATCTTCAGTAGACACAACCATGAACAGGGCATGAATGCCCTTATTATTCCAGTTACACTCAACTAAGTTATCTTTAGTCCAAAGTAAAATATCAGTAGGTGTAACTACACTAGAAACACTGGTTGAAGGTGCAGTCCACCAAGTTTGAACGCTAATTGAAATATACTCGTCCAATACTTTCAAGAAGACTCTCATTCAAACTTTCCAATAAGCATAGTTACTTTCATTGAAAAACGGAGGCACAGATAAGGATTGAATCATCTAGAATTAATTAAGGGTCGGGAATTGAAATTAGGCTTTGATACCAATTGAAATAACGAAATTCGACCCAAACAATACCTAGAGGGGGTGAATAGATGATTATGAGAAACTAAAAGTTTAATAATTAATTAACAACAAGTCACTATTAATTATGTCTAGATGATTAATCATACAATTCAGTTTTTCCTAAGTTGAAATATCGCAGTTGCGAAAGCAGTAAATAATACGCAGAATGATCACGAAAAACCCAACCTGGGTAAAAACTCTAGGTACTTGGCCAGTCAATAATCCACTATAAACGAATTAGAACTTACAGTTTGTTAGACTCGACTACGACTAGTACTTTTTGACCTTCTGACTTCAATTCTCACAGCTCTCTTGGATTTGGTGCTCCTGCACTAACTCTTAATTGTAGTTTTCAAAGCCCTCCTGAATTGTGTGATCCTACAGCAACTTTCGACTTTATCAATTCGTTTATCTCATGTGGATCAATGAAGAACTCCGCATTCTTCACCAATTGGAACTTCAGTCACATTCCCTAGATCTTCAGAACTCTGATAGATATGTAGGAAGCAATAGTTTGGTATTTGGATTGTGGATTTGAATTTTTCACCGCCAAGAATCAATTAAAGAATGAAGGTTGAAAGCTAATTGATGAAGAGAATGCAAAGAATATGAGTTTGCTCAATGATCAACCTATAGAAAAAACGTTCAAATACATTTTGGTATTTATGTGTAGGTTAAGAAATGAATGGGTCAAATAAAAAGTATTTAAAAAATGAATTAAAGATTTTTCGGATGACACTGTCACTCTAGCGAAGGCTAGGCGACGTCGAGCGACGGGCTGTCAATCGAGCAAAGGTAAGGTGAGCGGCGGTGTTACTATTTCCGACGCTCAAGCAACTCATGGCGATACTCTAGCAAGATTTCGACACCATTTTTCCTTTTTTTCTATTTCCGAACCCTAGACCTAATATAACACAATTTCTATTATTTGCAACTAACTCATTGACTTTTACAACATATTAATTTTAGTCTCTTTTGTTCACAGACTTGTTAATTACATCAAATACCTAACAGAATCGAGCATAATCCAACTTTTGGATGTTCAACGTGGGATGTAGGTGCTAGAAGTGGTCACCAAACCTTCAGGGCTTAGGCCAAAATATATCGATTGTGTTCCTTTAATTTATGCACTTTATTTCAGAGAAAGTTTTGGTATTTTTTGTTTCTTGGTCTAATATTGTGTGCTCCTAACCTAACATAATGCTTTTTGTAGCTTGCAACATAATTTGGTCTATCTTTATCGAAAAGTTCTGTCTGATCCATATATACATCTTCATTTAAAGTACCATTCAAAAGTGCATTATTTATGCTCAGTTGTCATACATTCCAGTTCTTTGACATGTCAATGGAGATTGGAGAGAATTACCCTTATAGTTGAGGCTTTCACAGTAGGTCTGAAATCTTCTGAGTAATCTAATCCCGGTGTTTGGTGAAATCCCTTGGCTATGAGACGTGCTTTGCACCTTTGAAAAGAGAAATATGCATTTTACTTTACTTTGTACACCCTTTATTTCCCACAATGTGTACTCGTGTGAATAAGTAACCAAACACCAAGTTCGACTCTTCATCA
>CAIGRS010158036.1:0-10488 GCA_903798395.1 Fraxinus floribunda | reverse complement strand
TTGAGGGAATTTCGACGCTTCACAATTTTACATATTAACTTAAATTCCATCATTTTATCCGATGACATTTACATTTTAATTCAATAAATAAATTCTTTTCATCCAAATCACAAGAACCATAAGTTATTGAACCCCTTTAAACATTCTTCCATATCCCTATGGATACGACACTCCAAAGCTGCATTACAACTACTGCGTTATTTTTTGGGCGTAATCATCAACCTAAGTAGAAAGACTAAATAAAATCAAAAACTTAGAATAAAATTAAAGATAAATTCAAATTAGTGTCAAACTAAATAAAATTAAACTAATACTCAATTCCCTGGCAGCGGCGCAAAAAATTTGTTATGCGAAAAAGAATGTATTTCAATTTCAACTTTCACAAGTGTAATGTTCGTAACAAGTAATAAAGCGAAACATAGAATTTTGAATATCATTCCCACATAGATTGATTTAGTTCAAATTTTCTATCTCGATCTTAACCGAAACAAGAAAATAACACATTTATATTGTAATAGAAATTATGACTAAACTAATTTATGAATGTGATTGTAAGTAAACTAATTGAACTTAAATTTAATGAATGAAAGGCATACTAGGATCACGAATCCCCATGCAATGATCTCTTTTAATCCCAATTCTACATATTGACAACACTGTTGAAGTTTTGAAGAATCAATGTTCCTATTCTATCCAACAATCTCTCTCAAGTAATGTTGAACCTACTCTCATATACGACCCGACATTATCCCTATGTCGAATGCAAATATACAAGAATGTATGAATTTTTGTAAACACTTAGATATTCACGTAAGGCATAACAATATATCTCTATTCCCTATTGGACCCTACGATGATTTATACCTTTTTCGAGCCTATTTCCCTTATCTCGAATGCATGAAGTATGTCACCAAATTCACACAATCATTTGCGTACATAATTGTGGAGAAAAAATAAGTGTATATAAACTATTCAAATTCAAATAACGTGTTTTAGTGTCAGAAATTAAAAACCAGGAATTAAAAGATTACATCACATGGTTCATCGTTCTCCTAGTACAAAAATATCTAGCCCAACATGGAGAAAATAATAAAACACACAGATATTCGAAGAAATGACATCACCGATTTAATAATCAATCTTGTGTTTCTCCTCATATTTTTAGCTCAATGTTTCCTTCAATATGTGTTATAGGGTTTTTTCTTAGTTGGAATGCCTCCCCCTTGTATTTGACGGCTCTCAGCTTTTATATGCATCTCCAGATTTGTTTCCTTAAGTGTTTGAACGAACTAAGAAAATAAAAATTTTGCCTCGACCAACAACCATGCGATCGCATAGATCCACCAAAAGTAGCCCATGTCTTCCTTGTTGGCATGTGTACAACCACATGGTGAATTATACCACGCGACCGCATGGTAGGAAGGAACTCCCAATTGTGTCAATTTAATCCTCGAACATTATTTTCTCCAATTTTGACACATTTTCTTCATTCTCCTTCTAAAATCCCTTGTATTCATCAAATTAATACTTAGATCATTTACACTCTCTATTTGTACTTTAGTATCTGAACTTTTATTTGTTCTGTTTAGGTCCTTTTTCATATCTTTTCTCTGGAATTCCGCCACATCCATCAATATAGTACTAAAAAATGAAGTTATGCACAATTAAGCCATATTCAAACGCTTTTTTCAACAATTAATCATGTGCTGTGGCAAAATAAGTCTTGGAAAATGCACTTATCATTTTTCACACATCATTCATCTTTCTTTAGCAATTAGGAGAGAATTTTTGCATCTAGTAAACATCAATGGTTTGTTTAGCATGTCCACAAGACTCGACCAACTGTCACATGACCTCACAGTTGGCAATTTGTAGCATACCTTGCTTGTTGAAATAGTTATGAAATTAGACTCCACGTTCTCCTTGCGATGTAAGTGTTTTAGCTACTTCGATGAACGAAAGTTATCTCCAGAATTAGTAGGTTGTTTTTGAACGTACAAAGAGGAAAAATAATGGGTATTCAAATAGCCACCAGATGCATACAAGTCTAGTCTCAGAGTATTTATAGACGTCTGAAGTTATATAACTGCTGGGGGGTTATCGTGACACGTGTCTCACATAATGCCTCCCACTACCCCAATGTCCAAGGATGGTGGATCACCACTTTTCCAGCGATTGGTTGTGCCCATGATAATCGATGGTCTGTTCCTATCCAACTTAATGGTATTCTTATAGTTAAGTGTTACATTGATCCCGCAATGAATGTAAAGGGCCTCGTAGCTGTAGGTAGCTAATCATAAATGTAGAGGGCCTCATATCAGTAGATGGCCCTGCTTGTGATGTTCTATGTAGGGTGTAAGATTGTATAGCGTTCTTCATATTAGTCATAGTAGATAATTGTTTATGCATCCAATATCACTACCCCCTCTACCTTTTGTCGATACTATCGATAAGGGGTAGCATCATTATCCTTCTATGTTGATAGATGGATTTATTTTTTCTTTATTATTAACATTTGGTTCAATGTAAGTAAGTCGAGTTGTCCAAATGGAATAGGGTAGAAACATATTGTACAAGTGGCACCCATGTATGGACTTGGTTTTGGGAAGAAATTTCCCCAAAAAAATCCAAAATTTCTCTCTCTGTAAGGAGATGAGAACCTCCTTATTGCCTTCATTCTTACATTTACAAAAAATCTCTTCTCCTTCTAGTTTTCTTTGTCATTTGGTTTTCTTCTCATCTATCATATATAAAACTATCATAACTTCTTCATCCTACGAGAGCGATAGTAATGGACTTGGAAAATCAACCGGCCCATCATCAGATGGGTCAGTCGAGGCCGACACGAGCCTTACTGGTTGAAGAAAATCAACAATGGATATCGACCAATTGGTCGGTGCTTGTTATCCAGTTAGGAGGCTAGTTGACCGATCGGCGAGTTAGTCGATCATCGACCAGCCTTGCCAATGTCCTTCCTTGAGATTTTGAACAAATTTCTATGATTTTGATAGTCTGTCCCATTTGGTCGATATTCATACTTTCCAACCAAGTTTACCTAAGAGACATATTGGTTCAACTAAGTCTTCGAACCAAAACTTAGAAATTGGACGGGATCCTGTAGGCAAGAAGATAGTTCTTGAGACTCCAAAATGCTATAACCTTTATAATTCCACATTTAAACTAGCAAAATCACTTAGCAAGTTCGATAGTGTGAGAATTATATCTATAGAGCCCCTAGGCCCAAAGAAAGGCTTCTAGGGTTCGACTCCCATGAAATTGCTGTGTACAAAGATATTATGGCTGGAAGCTTTTGATTCCCCATCCATCCCTTTTTTGTATCAATATTTAACGAATTTCACCTCAACTGTAGTCAAATAAATCATAACGCGTGGATGAAGGCTTTGTATTTCTTTTATGTTTGCCTCATCAAGAAGATTTTACTCTTAGTAAACCTCTTTAGGTGTACCTTTGAGATACATGAGCTAATTTGGTACAATACATTTGTTTTCTTAACCTCTAGAGGCCCCTTTCACTTTCCTAAATCTAGGAATTCCAATAGCGAGTGAAAATCTCAGTTCTTCTTTGTTTGACCTTTCGAGGGTCAATTCTCTTTCAACACCAATTGGAGACATCCTCAAATTTGTCTTTTCAACAGTCAAGTCAAGATTACTTCTCTCCTAAGAGCGCAAATCCAGTAAGTGATTGATACACCACCTCTTACATCTAACTTAGGGTCAGTTCTGACTATGAGGAATATGTTGATAGTGGGGATCAGTCGACCTACCGGTAAGTCCCTTGCCTTTCTTGTACTTTTACAATTGTATATATTCTTGTTATTCTTTTTTTTTTTTTTTGCTTGATAAACTCAATCTTGTACGTATAGATATGGACTTTGATTTAGATGAGGTGTTGAAGTCTGTGTCCATTCCATGGAACGATAAGGGGTTTATCTCTTGTTCACTGAGCTTGATGGACTTTACCTTATATATGTAGGTATATAATTCGACTTGGAGGAGACCATGGACTTCATACTAGAGCACGAACATAAGAGTGATGCCGATCTGAATTCAATTCCATTGAAGAGAAAGAAAATAGCTGATGGAAAAGGTAATGGGTCATGCCTTCGGGGAGACATCCCAACCTTTGAGTAAGGCCGCTGAAGCCATTCCACCACATGAGGCTAAAGGGGGCAGCTCAGGTCGTGCCAGGTTCTAGCGTGAGGGCTCTCTCCTTCTAGATTTTAGATTTTCCCTACTCAGGGCTATTTCGAGATGAGGGTGCTCAAGTCTTTGGTTATGCCTATCCATGCCAGAGCGATTGTCGAGTGAACTAGAAATGGCATAGAAAGGGTCCTGGTGGTCTACACTCAGAGGGTACGTTTCTTGTCGTACTTCATTCTTCACATTGGTTTATTTTCATACTTAATGGTTGTTGATCTTTTTGCCTCCTGCTTGTTAGGTTGTGGCCTTACAAACGGGACTTATAGAGTCAAGCCACTATCAGTCATTGGAGTTAAAAAAAAACTTACAGATGAAAAAAAGAAAGAAGCTCATCACTATAAAAATAAAGTTTATTCTTTGAAGAAGGCTTTTGAAGCTTTGGAGGCCCAAGCTCGCGAGGAGGCGGGGAACAATATAAGGCTTCAGTGGAGTATGCTAAGGACCTGGAGGCATCTGTTGAGCAGTACAAATGTCATCTGATTATGCTAAGGCCTTGCATTCATATAGGAGAAAGGCGATGGCAGAGTTCTTCAAATTGACCAAGGAGTGGATGTCTATTGAGTACCCTTCCATCAACCCTTCGGGTTTGTTCGATAAGTTTCTAGTACGGCTAAAGGAAAGGAGAGTGAAGCCCCTCAATCCAAGATATTTAGGCGCATATCGAGAGGCGAGAGTGAATGGACTTCTCATTTGGGTTGACATAGTCTTTTGTTGTAGGTCTTTGAACATTTTCTACGATTATTCATTTGTGTCCTTCGATTCTTTAGTGATTTCTCTTGGTATGGGATGTGGACAAACAATTACATCCATTTTTTTTTTTATTATAGTCGCATTCTAATGGAACATTGTTGTTGTTGTTGTTTTTATTATTATTATTATCCTTGCACAACTCTTTTAACTCAACTGAGTGGCTAGTAGCGGATGCGACGTCCAAGGGGATGCATTGGCTGCATACCAGCCAACTATCAGTAGTCTATCGTTATTTGATCATTGGCATGGGTCAATTGCTATGCAGTCAACATACTCGCGTTAACCACAGGATCTAGTAGCGATTTTGATTCTCATATTCCAATTGTCGATCGTAAACTAGTTTTTCGGCCTCGTGGCTTACCGTCTAGCCATCTGGGCTTTGTTGAATGTGGAACACTTGGTCTGGTGGTTTAGGTCCTTAACCAATTTTTGGTGTTGTAGGCTCTCCACTATGGTCATTGAGCACAGTTGAGCTTGTAACTGATTTATTGATTTAGATACTCTTTGCTTAGCCATTCCATCCCCCCAAGTTCTATCGAATGTAGAGCGCTTGGTCTGGTGGTTTAGGGCCTTAAACCAATTTTTTGGTTTTACAGGCTCTTCACTATGGCCATTGAACGTAGTTCAGCTTATTGGCTTTGTTGGTCTTTCTCTTAGCCATCCGGGCTCTATCGAATGTAGAGCGTTTGGTCTGGTAGTTTAGGACCGTAACCAATTTTTTTGTTTTCTAGGCTCTCCATTATGGCCATTAAGCGTAGTTCAGCTTATAACCAATTTATTGGCTTTGTTGCTCTTCGCTTAGCCTCCTGGGCTCTATCGAATGTGGAGCATTTGGTCTAGTGGTTTAGGGCTTTAACTAATTTTTTAGTTTTGCAGGCTCTCCATTATGTCCATTGAGCGTAGTTGAGCTTATAACTACTTTATTAGCTTTGTTGCTCTTCGTTTAGCCCACCGGGCTCTATCGAATGTTGAGCACTTGGTCTGGTGGTTTATTGCCTTAACTAATTTTTTGGTTTTCCAGGTTCTCCATTATGGCCATTGAGCGTTGTTGAGTTACAACCAATTTATTTGTTTTGTGGCTCTTCGCTTAGCCCCCCGGGCTCTATCGAATGTAGAGCGCTTGGTCTGCTAGTTTAGGGCCATAACCAATTTTATGGTTTTGTTGGCTCTCCACTATGACCAATGAACGAATTTGAATTGTTGGAAGAAGTTTGAGGTTGCACATTGGCATATAAATTGCCTAGATTAGGGGGCTCAGGAGGCGCACCGGGAAGTCCCTAGCTAGGCTGGCATTTCCTTAGCATCCTCATCATTTACCGCCGTCTAGGCCTTTCATTAGATAATACTAACAATCACAATAAGTGGTGCCTATAGCAGGCATTACATTAGGGAAATTAACAAAACAACCTATCTACTGTATTTACATAAGTCATGACTTGTCTTCCCACGATGTAGCTCATTGATAGTATTTCTTAAGATGTTCAACGTTCTATGGCCTGCCTAGCAGCTTTCCCTTTTATGTCCTTCAAACTGTAGGCTTCTTTTCCAAAGTTACGAACTATTTCATACGATCCTTCCCAATTTGGCTCGAGCTTCAACGATGGGTATCCTGCTGCATCCCTAAGCACAAGATCTAATAGCTAGAAAATCCTTGGTACTACCCTTCGATTGAAATACTCTGCAACCTTCGGCTTATATGCCGTCATCTTTACAGCTGCCCTCTCTCTTACTCCCTCAAGTAAATCAAGTTCTGCATTAGTTGACGTGTCGTCAAGATATTAACTTTCATTTGTCGGTCTTACTAAGGACTTCAATAGGAACAACGACTTTTATCCTAGAAGACAATTTGAAAGGTTTTTCGTCAGTTGGTTCCTCGTAGGGTTATGTGGTATGCCCATAATACATTGGGTAGTTCGTTTGCCCAAAGCCCCATCTCTCTTTCTAATCTTGTCTTGAGATTTCCATAGTATGGTCCGATTGATCACTTCTACTTTCCCATTGGATTGAGGGTGAGAAACCGAAGTCAGCCTATGATCAATGTAATAGCTCGCACAAAAAGCTTTGAAGTTGTGGTTATCAAACTGTTTGCCGTTATCTATAATCATCACTCTAGGTATCCCAAACCTACATATGACATTTTTCCACATAAAGCCCTACACCTTAGCTGATACGGCAGCAACCAATGGTTCCGCCTCCACCCATTTAGTAGAATAGTCGATGGCGACTAATAGAAACTTTCTTTGCCACTTGGCCATGGACAAGTGTCCTAGGATATCCATTCCCTATTGAAAGAAGGACATACCCTAAAGATAGTTGTCTACTTCTCGCTGGGATATAGATCATGTTCCCATGGCACTAGTAGTTATCACATCTTTTAACAAATTCTCTAGCGTCCTCCTTCATGGTGGGCCATTAGTATCCCTGTCGGGAAATTTCGAATGCAAGGGCTGTCGCCCCTTGATGGTTAACACAAATTCTTGCATGCACATCAAATAGCACTTTTCATGCCTCTGTTGGTCATAAACACTTTAAGTAAGGCATGTAGAAACCCCTGCTTATAAAGTTCACCGTCGATGACGATGGACAAAGCTGCTCGAGCCTCAACCATTTTGCGTCGAGACCGTCTTCTAGCACCTTATCTCCTATGAGATATTCAATCAACGGGTCCATCCAACCTTTTTCATGCTCTATATTCACAACATCGATCATGTGTTGGAAGCTCGGCTGTCACAAGACTTGCACACTTGCTGTGCGAGGTAAATTCTTCAGGTGGTAGACCTAGGTCTGGCGAATGCGTCTGTCCACTCATTATATTTTCGGAAAACCTTGGTTATCTTAAAATTTGTAAACCTTTCTCGCAAGTCTTTTACCTTCATCAGGTACACCGCTATCCTTCCATTCTTCGCTTCAAATTCCCTTGTCATTTATCCAACTAACAACTGAGATTCGCTGCAAATCTCAATCGAGGACACCCCTAGTCTGGCTGCCAAGCCCAGGCTTGTGATCATTGCTTCATACTCGACATCATTATTTGTAGCTGGAAATTCAAAGCATAGCGAATATTCCAACTCTTCGGAGTACGGTCCTATCATTATGATCCCTGCTCCTGATCGTTCGCTGTTTGATTACCCATCCACCAAACTTTTCCAATGCGCCTTCTGTCCTGCAGATTGCTCAAATGGGATAATGTGCTCGACTATAAAGTCTGCTAGAGCCTGTGCCTTGATAGCTATTCTTTGTCTGAACTCTATCAAACTCCTTCAACTCAATTGCATACTTCAACAATCTTTACGAGGTTTCTAATCGATGTGAAATCTACTTAATCGGTTGATCAATCATTACCTACACTGTGTGAGATTGGAAGTGTGGCCTCAGTTTCCTGACTGTAACAACCAATGCCAGCACCAACTACTTGACCAAGCTATATCTTGTTTCTGGGTCCTTCATCACTAGGCTTACATAGTAAGCAGCCTATGAGCCTTTGGGAATTCTTTTAATAACATAGTACTAACCGCCTGTGGTGTACTGCTAAGTAGAGACACAGAACATCCTCGGGACATGGACTTGTCAAAATTTGGGGCTAAATGCCTGCTTTAAAGATTCAAGTAAATCTTCACATTCCTGAGTCTACTCAAAGTTGGATGAGCCCCCAATAGCCTTGAAAAAATGGTAACCTTTATCTGCTGCTCTACTTATGAAGCGATTCAGGGCTGCTACCCATCTCGTTAGCCTTTGGACATCCTTCTTACTAGTAGGGCTTTTCATCTCCAAAATTACCCGAATCTTTTATGGATTCACCTCAATACCCTTCTGCCTTCTGCGTGATCATGAAACCCAAGAACTTCCCTCCGGTGGTACCAAAAATAAATTTTCCTGTATTGAAATTCAGCCTATTCTGTCAAGTAAAGTTGAACACTTTCTACTGACAAGCCACATGGTTGTCAACCTTGGTACTCTTGACTCTATTTACCATCCTCTATAACATCCCCAATCAATAAGACTCTGTTTACCATCCTCTAATAGGTCATCCCAGCATTCTTTAGTCCAAACAAAATGGTCGTATAGTAATATGTCCTAAAGTCTGTGATAAAGGATGTCTTCTCCTAATCGGACTCGGCCATAGAAATCTGGCGATACCCGAAAAATGCATCTAGAAAGCTGAGCCTTTCATGACCCAATGTGGCGTCCACTAAGTGGTCTATCGAAGAAAGTGCGTATGAATCTTTTGGACATGCTTTGTTCAGACTAGTATAGTCTACAAACATATGTCATTTTCTATTCGATCTTTTCACAAGCACAATATTTGCCGGCCAGTCAAGATATTGCACTTCTCGGATGAAACTTGCATGCAGAAATTTCTCAATCTCTTCTATTGCTACAACTTACCTCTTCAAGGTAAAATTTCTTTTCTTTTGTTTCACTGGCTTTGTCCCGACAAAATGCTGTGACGGTACTGGGTGACAAATGGGTTGATCCCTGGGTTATCTTCTGGACTCAATGCAAAAACATCCATGTTATTAGCCAAACATCTTACCAATTCTTCATTCTCGTAAGATTTCAGATCTACTCCAATGCTGAACTCATGGCCTTTTGATACTAGAAATTTCTCGATCACATCAAGCGGCTCAATTTACCCTCTTTGAGGTTCTACATCCAGCATCATAACTTGTGGAGATCCTTTCGCCTATATATTATCATGGCCTAAAAATAGGTCGAAGGGACAGTACCTATAACATTTAACAGCGATCGGCCATAGATGGCATTGTATGCCATAGGGGTTTTGACAACCAAGAAGCTTACCATGATTACCACGGTTGTCGGATAAGTTCTCAGCGTGATCAAAAGCTCTACAGTTCCCTCTGGTATCAAAGTTGCTCTCCCAAAACCTTGTAGAGGGGTGGTCATAATTTTCAGCTCTTTGGGATAAATCTTTAAACTTAGAAAGGCATCCCACGTAAGAGCATTCACTGTACTTCATCCGTCAACTAACACTCTCTTAATATCAAAATCTGCTATGTCGCCCACAACTACCAAAGCATCATCATGGGGTACACCACACCAATCAAATCCTCCTCCCTAAAAGTGATGCTTCGACAGAATCGTGCCTTCTTTTGGATAAAACGAATTCCAACAGAAGAGCGTGCGTAGATTTTCCTTGCTAAATTCAAGTCTCTAGCTGTTGCTATCTCGCCAGTGATCATATTTATCACTCCGACTCTGGATGGAAGAAGGAGATCATCAACCTTTTGCGTGCATGTGTCATTCTTCACATATTTGTTCAGGTGTTCCCGTCTCAAATGATGTTCAATCTCCTCCTTTAGCTGCAGATCTTCAATATCGTGTCTGTGATTCTTGTGGAACTGGCAATACTTGCTCTAATTTCTTTTACTAGAGACGTCAACGTTGACTTCAGCCAATCGAGCTCCTTTATGTCCTGTATTTCCATCAACAAATTTGTGCGCGGAGTGTTCAAAAGTGTGAAGGCCTTGACCTCCTCCCACCTCTGCCTTTTTTTTTT
>CAIGRS010158019.1:0-10037 GCA_903798395.1 Fraxinus floribunda | reverse complement strand
TAAAGTTAGAAAATATTTTTCTTTTCCACCCATTTTCTAGGCTATCAAACACACCCTAAGAATAATCATGAGAGGATAGAACTCTAGACCTTAAAGTATTCATCTTCAATTGATTTCATAATTAAGGCTTGGCTTAGAATATTATTTATCTCTACAAAATAATAAACAGTAACACGCACACAATTTGCAATGATATACTCAATTCATGCATAATGCCACGAGACCTAACTCGAAAAGTGAAATTTGGATGTCAATCAAGTGGATTTTCCACGATAATTAGGAGTATTAGTCCAGATATACTTTATCTATACATAATATTGCGAAAGCTAATGAGTAGAGTTTGATAAAATTGAAGGTCGACTTTGTCTCTCTACAAATTTATCTAAAACATTTCTCACCCCGACTCTTTTACTCATGGAGGTTAGAGGCCCACCGATATACCAAACGACCCACCACCAAAAATACGTTTACTATGGTTTTCTTTTTTTACTATTACCTAATATCAAGAATAAACTTAACAAAAACATTTGAATGGCAATCAAGATGATTTCACAATGACATTAGTTGCATAGTTTGATTGTTTACCAAATTGTTTGTCTAAAAGACTAAAACAACAATGTATTTTACCTCTTTTAACAAAACTTTCAATAGAAATATACTTTATGTAAACTTACAAAGTAAGACAAATTTTCGGGTTTAAAAATTGCAGAAGTTTTCATCCTATCAACACGATGGCTATTGCAACTACTATTCACGCGTCATTTCACTTCACCTATGGATTATAGGCTCTATAATTAAGTAACAAGACTACAATCTATTTATCAAACGACAAGATCACAAGATACATCACTAATTTTAACCAATTATTAAATGATGTCCAACTTCAAAATGAAAGCTTATCACCTCAATTAGTTAGAGGCATGCTCTTAGAGCATTATACAACTAGCTGGTCCAACATGATCACAAGCGAAGACAAACAATTGTGTAGATAGAATGGTAAAATGAACCAACTCACATATCCTCATCGGAACGATAGAAGAAAGAAAGAGAATGGTGATTTCTTTCATCCATGGGACATCATTGTAGAACAATGTTGATGACCAACCAAAACACCATCCTCGAATTTGATTTAAAGCCTAATCTTCTCATCAAACCCGTCTTATCGTATTAACATTATCCAATTAAACACAACACTTGAAATACATATAAATAATCATTATAATGTCAACAATACACCCGATGAAATAATGAATTAATCTAGTCCAATCTAGCAAGCTAATCGCGAAGTCTCCGAGAAACAACTTTTAATTGGAGACATTGAGAATGCAATGATGCTCTATGTTAGTTGTGAGTTAGAACTACCTAACCAAAACGGGTCATGAGGTACCAAAAGGTTAACCACCTCCAAATTGACCGTTCAATCCTGATAGGCTGCCTAATCCCATTCCCATAAATGTTCAGTGAAGAATTTTTCAAGTAGGGGAGGGAAAAAATACATTTTATAGTATATAGTATATACATTATTTTTTTTTTCCCAAAATTTTGAAAATGTTGCATGGTAGTTGTCACTTCTCGTCTCTCTTTCTCTCGAGATTCTTCTTAGTATATATGCAATATGTAGCCCCTATTTTGTGAGAATCGACTCAAAGTCAACAATTAATTTTAATCATATTTTCATCAAATTCACAATTTCTAAGCCATATATTTCATTTAACTTATATTCAAATATACTTAAAATCTAATTTTAGTCATCTTCAAACATGAGCTTAATTTTTTTTAGTGTTTTTATACTAGCTTACAAGTACACGTGCTGACTTTTTTGGCTCAAAATATTAAGAGCTTGTTTGGTTTAGATTTTTTGGAGGAAGAATTGATTTTGAATAGTGATATGATGGGAAATGTGTGGTTGAAAAAGAAGAAAAAAGTATTTATGTGATGTGCTTGTTTTGTTTGGATTTTTTGGAGGAAGAATTGATTTTGAATAGTGATATGATGGGAAATGTGTGGTTGAAAAAGAAGAAAAAAGTATTGATGTGATGTAAAATATTATTTTATTAAAGAATGTGTGGTTGAAAAATGAGAATTGATTTACTGTAGAATTGTAAAATCCAAACCAAACAGGCCCTATTGTGGATATAATTTTATTTATTTTTAAAAAACAACTTTTAAAACATAAACAATTAAATAAATAAAAAGTTCGTCTAGTCGCCTAAGACGACAAAAGCTGCAACCGCATGAGAAGTTGAGATAACATAGGCAGTGGCATTTCCGTAAATCACAGAACATAGAAGGCGGAATCTGAATAGTAGCCAACCCGAAAAACAGGGCCCGCCAAAACGGGTTTCAAGTAATCCCACTCGTACAAATTCACGCGCCATTGAACGAATCGATAATTGCGCTGTTTAGGCTGTAAAGGGGAGCTAATGAAGGCGAGTGGGGACAGCGCGTGGTGCCCCTTTTTACTATTGAACCACGACCTTTTAACGGAATTGCCATAATGACTTTTCGAGTATTTTGACAAGCTGTTGTTGGAATGACAACATGTGAATAGGAATAACTATGGGCACTTCAATAAGGACTATTGACACTCTTGTCTGTATTAGTTCACAATATTATCCTTCTCCATCACCGTCAGCATGTACAATCATAAAACTCGAATATAATAACTGCTTATTTGAGAGAAATTATAATGAGATTATAAATTATAAGTGAACACTAATTGTGAATGTTTGATTAAGAAAGTAAATTAAGATCTTATAATTTTTTCCCAAATATGCACTAATTTTTTATTTTTTATATAAATATCACTATCTTCTGTTTCAAATTATTATAAAATAATTGATGCATCCAAGTTTCATCAATCTGAACGAGTGAATTATGAATAAAAAAAATTTGTTTTTAGGTAAGTAAAAACTTGATTCATCATTTTTCATGTGTTTTATCTCATGTACAAATTAAGGCGTAAAAGTTGTCAACATGTCAATTTTTGAAGTAATTCGACACTTGAAAACTTGACGCACGATCAACAGTGATCAAAGTGAGTTGTGTGTGAATTAACTCAGTATTTAGGTTAGGCATGAGGATCCTTTAGCTCGCACGTGCTAGCTAATTTGAGATTTAATTTTTTTTCGAAAAGAAAATTATAAATATGAGTTGTCTCTAATGAGAGAGCTAAATATGCAAAGTAAGGGTGTTTTTGGTAACGATTTCCTTTGAATTAATATCGAAAATTCGACCGTTGGTTCCAACAAAATTCGGTCTCATTTTCTGACAATTGCAGGGTCAATAGTTCACTTGCCAAGTTTACCCTCGTTTTCACTTTCTGACCGTCGGTGAGTTTTAGTTGTTGAGGGCAGTTGTGGAATTTTCGCCTGATAAGTGTCTGCCACTTACCTGCAATTCTGACATTATTAATCAGAAGAAAATGTGTAACGGTTAAATTTTTTATTAAAATTCTCCTTTTAAGCCCCACCAAACACACCCTAAATAAAAAAAAAAAGAACAATCTTAACACTTCATTATTTATTTAACCAGGTCGCTATTTTTCTTATGGATTTATAATTATAACATGATTGATATTTCGATATTTTAGATTTCTTGCTCGTGGTTGTATCCCACGATGCAAAAGCTCGAAGCAAGTTAAAATTTTCTTTAAGAGTTCTTAAATTGTGTATGCTAGTTATGGAAAATGGTAATTAATTCTCCAACTTGCATTTTGAGGGTTGTTTTATCCTGAATTTCACTAAATAATGAAAAAGAAAATTGGAGTATTGCCAATAGTTCTTTTATTGGGTGTCAGTAGACACACTTGGAGAGAGAAAAAAAGATAAATGGACGAGGGATGAGAGATAAAATAGAGAGGGAAGACCGGAAGAGAGGCCGGGAAGAAGCTTTTGCTTTTCAAAAAGCATACATACACCTCTCTTTATAAATATCTATCTTTCTCTCTCTAGTCTAAATTCTTTGAAGAACATGTACCGTTTCTAACTGTAATATTCTCTGCATTGTCTTGAATTATTCTGTAAGTAGCGTTTCTTCTTCATTTGGGCTTTTATTTTTTGGAAAAAATTATCTGGGATGTCTACCATTTTTTTTTCCTCTGAATTTTTACGATTTCAGAATGTTTAGTTTTGCTATTGCTTTAGTTATGGGAATGGGATCTTCTTTTCTTGTTTGTACTGGAGGCACCCTTCATAAATATACATTTAAGGTAATGTCTGGATATTAATAGAAACAGTAAAGTTTAGGTCCTTTTTTGTTTATATTTCAAAGAAATTAGTATAATGCATGTTTAAGATTGGCAATTACTAGTATATTTCTCTCTAAATTAGATTTCTTGATTACTTATTCTGGCGTTTGAAAAGGTTTCTCCTTTTGTTTGATTATTAAACTAAGAGTATTTTTTTCTGTTCTTTAATGTTAAATTCCTTTTTCAGACTGAGAAAATCATCTCCTGGAATTTTTTTCATTTTCTTTTGAGGTTTTGTAGGTAAAGAGTCACACTCTTGTACATTATTAATCTGTTAGCCTTTTTCATCTTCTTTTAGGCTCAGTTCTTCTATCCTTTTCTCCTTCAAGTACACTCGAGCTCTCAAAATCACACTTGTGGATTCCGATGTATTCTAATTATTTCTTTTTCTTGCAGTATCAGAAATTGTGTAATTCAGTTGATAGATGTGATGAGCAACATGAATATGCATCTTAGCATTGACTAATTTATTAACATTTTGAAGTGATCATGGATTCGATCTTGAATGCATTGTTGATCTTTCTGAGAAAATGTTTTGTTTGCTTTTATGAAAACAGAACATAAAACTGGACAATGACGAGGGTAAGTCCAGAGTTTGGGGATCAGGAGCAAGTAGTTCTTCCGGTGTCAACCGATGTGAGCTTTGCTTCTAATAAATTTCCGAAATACAAGTTAGGACCTGATAATGAGATCTTAGACGAGGTCAAAGAGGATTTTAAGGGTCCATTCCTGAAGGATGTGGTCGTTGAAGAAACGAGCCAGCTAACAGAGCAGCACAAACGACTTTCTGTTCGGGACCTGGCTAGCAAATTTGACAAGAATTTATCTGCTGCTGCAAAATTGTCTGAAGAGGTCTTAATGAAGTTCTATATTTGAATTTATATTGCCATTAAAGCTCTAAAATCACATATGCAGAAATCGAAGTCTCTAATGGCTAATTTATGATGCATCGACATGGATACGTTTGTCGGACATGATACATGTCGGACAAGTCGACACGTGATTTTTTAAAAAAATACCAACATGACATGTTAATTAACTTTTAAAATTATTCATTTATATAGTATAAATTTAGTTTTATATTTTTTATTGATTTTTCTTGTTGAAATTTTTTAAATATGAGTATCTATTTAATATTTAATAATAAATTAGAGTTATAAATATATAATATTGCTGATAAAGAAAAATGACCATGGTAAAGTGTCGGGCATGGTAACACTATCCTAATTAAAGTGTCTTTACAACACAGTAACTAATTGTCAGTGTTTATATACTCATCGAATCAAGATAGTTGCTAACAAAATAGATTTACTTCTCATGATCTGGGATTCTGTTTCCCCTATTGTTTCCTTTTTCTCCTATCAATTCATTTTTCTTTGGAGTGACTCAATGAGTTGTCAAAGTTTTTCTGGACTTTAGGCTAAACTGAGGGAGGTGCCTTCATTAGAGGGACATGTTCTTCTGAAGAAGCTCAGGGATGCATTGGAATGTTTGAAAGGACGATTGGCAGGACAAAACAAAGAAGATGTGGAAAAAGCTATTTCTATGGTCAGTATCTTGTGATAAAAACCAATGTTTTTTAAGCGATTTTGTTATATTCCTCAATGCCCTTTGTTCATGATGTGCCCAATTCCAAAATCATTTGCTATATTGAACATGTTTTACGCGTATATACTGTCTTTATTAATTGGGAAAACCCAAGAATAAATTACAATTTAACTTATTTCATCTATTCGAACAATAAAAGAATAATTTAGCAATTTGTTTTACCTTGTTAGACATCCTTTGGCTCTTTGCAACCTTTGCCAAGCAAAGATGCTTTACAATTTTACTTGGTGTTTGGGTTGTTCGGTTCTGCAGGTCGAAGCTTTAGCAGTGAAATTGACTCAAAAAGAAGGAGAGCTAATTCAAGAGAAGTTTGAAGTGAAAAAGCTGGCGAACTTTCTCAAGCAGGTAATGCAGATTTATCACTCTCTTCAGTTTCCTTTCATTCTCTGCATGGACACACACATTTGTAATTTCTTTTCCCCTTGCTGCATCTGTACCCTGATCATTTGGAGACGTAGCCTGGTGGTGGTAAAATTTGTGCAGGATCTACTTATTGTTACTATTAAGAATTTGTTATAGCTTTCAAATTGAAGAAGGCTAAAGTTTATTTGAACTATATGAAGTTGCATCAGTTGCATACCTCATATTCAATTCTTTAACTGTCCCCATTTCTGTGTTAATGCTGATGGTAACTTTTCTGCATCTAACTCTTGCCCTCCCGTGTATATAATTATTTCACTCATTATCTATTTTCTCAGATTACACTTACCACATAATTTTCTCTGTTGATTACCTAGTACTCGGGGTGTCACTTTACTATGATCAAGCTCGTCTTATTCTTTTTTCCCCTTTGCTACTACTCCTTTTCCTTGTGGTTTCTCAGTGTTTTTCCGGAAAACTGTATCTGCTTTCCTTTTACAGGCTTCCGAAGATGCTAAAAAATTGGTTAACCAAGAAAAGTCTTTTGCTTGTGCTGAAATTGAGAGTGCTAGAGCAGTTGTACAAAGGATTGGAGATGCCCTTGACGAACAAGAAAGAACCTCTCAAACTTCAGGGAAGCAGGTTGCAATTCGCTTTGCATCTTTATTTTCCTTAACACACTTTAAATATCTTATGCGTGTGCGCACACACTCACACTCATATCCGCACACTATTCTAGTGAATTTTTTGCAGTATAGCATCTTGTACATAATCAATGCTGAAGGATATTTTCCTTCCTAGATAGGGTGTCAACATAAACTTTATTCTTTTGTTGCTCAACATCCATAGGTTCAACATAGGGGTGCTACATTACTCCTACATAATGCAGAAGTTAGACTGATTTTCTTGTGCTGTTAGGAAATGGAAGAACTGATTGAGGAGGTTCAAGAGGCCAGAAGAATTAAATTACTGCATCACCCCCGGAAGGTGCACCCTAGTTTGTGTTTCTATGTCTACATCTGCTTTTAGGTTCATTTGGTTATATGTTTGTGCAAGCTCATTATTATCACCAGTAATTCAAGGTTTTTGAGCTTTTTTTAATTGTTGTTCTCTATTTCAAAACTCATTACTTGTGTATAATTTATAACAGGACCATAATAGCCTAGGATTTTACGATAAAATTTATAACAGGACCATACTAGCCTAGGACCATGGACATTATACTAATTGGATGCTGGTAGTCCCAAAATCAAACAGATTTAAGTTTGTACACCAAGAACATTTGCCCCTCTAATGAAATTACTACTTTAGACATGGTGCCTTGAGTCTTCCAAAGGGATCATTTTCAGCTGGCCGACTACGAACTATAAACTGATATGTTACTTATGTTCCTCAGATTTCTTTATGTTTTCCGCTTTGAATATTTTCAATTCTAAACATATTTTTCTCTGCAAAAATTCCAGTCTGCATTTCAGACCTTGTCCTGACCCCTTTTTTTACCCCTATTCAAGTATTTATCTCTTTTGTTAGGAGAAGTTTCTTTGCTTCTGCAGGTGATGGACATGGAACATGAACTTCGAGAACTAAGAATTCAAATTAGAGAAAAGTGTAAAATATCAATTGACATTCGAAAAGAGGTTTGCTATTTCACTCTTCTTTACCTTCTTTTGCAAATTGAATTAATTACTTGTGTAATAGATATAGGCTTCGTAAAATGAGACAGAATGGAAAGGATTTCAGAAAAGAAAGTACATCTTCACATTTTCAAACAAGTACTTGATACATAGATCATTAATTTCCTCTATTTGAGTTCGGACTTCTTTTATAGAAAGCTGTAGTTTGAAGTTATAGGCCATTTGCCTTTGTTTCTCTACCCCATCTAAAAAGTCCTCTCCCTTTTTAAATGAAGTGATCTGCTCCATGAGTTTCTCTTTTCTTGCAAGACTTATTTCCTTGTCATTTACAGTTGGCAATGAGCAAGAGAGAGGAAAACAAATCCCAATTTTATGAGCTAAGTGGCTCTGAAAGATTAGGTTCAATTTTACGAATTCAACCCTCCTCAGATGAAGGAACAGACCTTTCTAAATGTTCGATTCAATGGTATCGTCTGTCTTCTGAATGCAGCCGAAGGGAAGCTATTTTAGGTATCATTTTCCTTCTGTATAAGTTAATATTGTACACTTTTCCGCATTTAGAAAGGAAATGTGATTGGTTCTTTCTTCATCCTTTTTTCTCGATTATTTGCATCTTTATCTCCTGAAGTCTATAATATTCTTTACCAGGTGCAAACAAATTCGTTTATGCTCCAGAGCCAATAGATGTTGGACGAGTTTTGCAAGCTGATATCATCTCAAATGGCCAAAAGGAATCAGTCACTACTAATGGTCCTATAGATAAAGGTTGGTAACTATCTAGTAACATATATCTTGAGATCACAAAAAAAAAAAAAATTATGATTTCTTCCTTGTGCAACATTTCTCATTTGTAGCTATTGTTAATATCATGATACGAGGTTCCGTTATTACTCTTATGCTTCTTTATAAATATTTTTCATGCTGACAAAAAAACTAGCAAGTCTTACTAAGTTGTTTCCTTATTTCATACAGCTGCTGAATTAGGGAGCTACGTGGAGGCACTTTTCCGAAAGTCAAACTATGAATTCAGTGTATGTGATCTTGTTTCTTGCTAGTGCTCTCATTATGACCCACTTCAATTGCCAATGACTTATCCTAATAAACTTTGAAAATCATATGCCCAAAATTTTGCACAATCTGGTGAAGTTTTTGCCATCTCTGTCAGAGTTAGCATTCGTGGACTGTTGAAAATAAATCTTAGAAAAGGTTCATCTTATTGTAATTGTAATACATTTTGCTCTGCAGGTAGTTATCTCCCAGATGAATGGACGGAATTATTCATCACATTCAGCGCACTTATTTCAAGTTGGGAAAACAAGGATGAAGCTTAGTAGAGGATGGATCACCAAGGCTAGAGAATCTTATTCCAAATCTATGCAGGTATTCCTTGTGGCAGCTCTCTTATTCCAATTCTCGATGAGTACTATGACTGAAAGAAACGTGGGTCGACAGAAACTTTTTTTATTCCCACATAATGTGTTATTTGAGTTTTACTCATTCCACATTCTACATACGATGGTTCTTGTTGAACCACTCATCTACAAGCGCTTTAGGTGTTGGCAAGAGGCATAACTGATATATTTAAAGAAAAAATTGTCTCTTCACACATCCCATCATCTGCTACATTACTGATTTCATCAAAGGCTTGATACGTGCACAGTTTTAATAAATGGATGGCGACTTAATGGATCTCTCATCATTGCTGCTGGTCTTATATTCTGAATATGTTTACAAAGACTTGTAATAGGATTATATCCTTTTTCCATACCATGAAATATAGATCTTAGACATAGAACAATAATTTATTCTTTTTAGGTTGTAAACTTGCAATACCAAAGTCGATCAAATAGTATCTCTTGCTCTCTTAAGGGAGTTTCGCTGCCATTGATAAACAGATTGATGACTTCACTCTGTAATCATCATCGACACGTTATTATAGAATTTATATATTGAAGATGTGTATAACTTATCCTTTACGTGATTATAAGTGAAAAACTGATTCTCCAATTTTCCATCACTGCTTCGGATCTAACTAATATTCTGAGACGCCTTTTAAGAATAACATTACTAACAACGTTATACCGTCTCAGTTCTGTGGATTTAGAGGAGGTGGCAACTCTGCAGCCAAGTCCTTATTTTGGCAAGCAAGGAAAGGACAATCTTTTGTGCTAGTTTTTGAATCTGAG
>CAIGRS010157945.1:0-17181 GCA_903798395.1 Fraxinus floribunda | reverse complement strand
TGAAATTAAGAATGAAAATGAAAATGAAAATGAAAATAAGAATGGGTGTCAAACGGGGGCTACATATCATGTTATTTATTGACGGAATTTCTTCTCATTCTATGCCTCATTTGTCATCCTTTAAAATTTTATCATTCTTGACTACACATTCACACAATAAAATATTGTACACACAAATCAATAAAGTTTCCTTACTTTTTAACTATATATTTTTCATCAATCTACAGTTCTATAATACATTACAAGAAATTAATGGTTCGCAAAAAGGGTATACGTGTCCATTTTTTGAGCTCGACCCAAAAAAAGCCAGAGTCAGGCCGACTCGTGGCTCTATAGGTTCGAGCCGAGGCTCAAGCTGAGCTCCATTTTGGGGCGTCGGCTCGAGCTGAGAAATAAAAAATAATAAAAAACCTTGTCTGCCACTTTTTTTTTATTTTCATTTTAGCTGTAATTTTTTTATATGTTAATATTTAGTTATTATTTATAATACGTATAAATTGCACAAGTTTTAAATTCTTTAAAAAATTTAGATTTGACGCAAATTTAAAAAAAAAATCGAGCAGCTCGGCTCGTTAAGGCCCGAGCTCGGGTCTAGCCTAAGTTTCTTGGCCAAGCTTTTGCTCTGCTCAGCTCGGGCTAAAGAAAGCTCGAAGTATTTTTACTCGAATCGATTCCAAGCAAAAAGTTCCGACTTGCGGATCTACTCGTTGACACCCCTAGGTACTAACATCGCATGTAAGCTTCTCATGAAGAATTAGTTACATATTCTAGAATTTTTTCCTTAATTTAATCTCTACGTGTATCCTTAATGGTGAGGTCTGTTAGATAACGCTTAAACCATTGGATTGGGTTGTTCAAAATATCATAAAATGATTAGTCTATCCTTACTGGACAGAAACTGATCTTCAGATGATTAAAGTGACTTTAAGTGAGCTTAACAATGATATATTTATATTTGGACATAAATTTATAAATGGTTAATAAATTCAATCACAATTAAAAATTAATTTTTGTCACGTATTATTATTCATAAAATTCGTAAAATTTGGAGTGCGACCAAACAATGACAGCATGGCTCTTTTCTGGAGAAAGTGTTTGCTCATAAAGTTAGTGCATTTTTATTGATATTTACCACGCAGAAAATCACAAGGATAATAATGGAGAAATAATTATTTTACATGTACATCATTATTTATATTGTATCATGTGACGGCACATCATTGGATGTTTAAAAAAAATTCCCGCTGACAATTTTTTGAAAATATGGGTGATGTCAAACTAAGTGAATGTACACATAACATTATTGATGGAGAAATATCGAATAAAAAATACATTTATATTCCTTGTATCGATCAAATTAAGTTATGGTCCGTTTGACATGGCTTTTACTTTTGATTTTGCTTTTATTTTCTGTAGAAACGCTTTTAAAGTAAGTTACTTTAATTTTTATATAAAAACAAATTTTTAAAAGGACTTCATATTTCAAAAGTATTTTTAGAGGAATCAGCTTCCTTAAAAAATCATCTAACTAGAAGAAATATTTTCATAAAATTAATTAAACAGATCCAGGAGTTGCTTTTTAATCTCAAAAACTCATTTTGACTTTTTAAAAATCATGTCTAACGACCTTTAATCAAATGATATAGAATCACTTTAACAGGAAAGTTTCTTTCTTTTTTATTATCTTTCAACAACTAGTTAACCAAATTCTATCAGATCAAGTCCTTGTTTGGTCCCCACTATTTTTAAAATATATTTTTCTCTCTTTTATTTTCAATCACACTTTCTTTCAATAAAATAAAATTACATTTAAACACAAAATATTTTCTTATTTTTTAATAACAAATTTTCCGTCAAATCACTATTTCAAAATGCATATTTAAAAAAAAAAAATGGGGTTCAGATATGCTTCAATTAAGACATTTTTCAAAAGGTTTGACCAGTAAAGTTTTCATAAATTTGGTTTGGTGGTGCTATGACATGAAAGTAAAACGTTTGCTTATAAAGGTACTTACAGAATTGCCACATCTGGAAATTTGTTGAAATATGATTGGACAATATTGATTAAGAAATAAGTTAAAATCTTTTTATAGCACTTTTCAGTCCCGTAAGTACTACATTCACTAGAGATTTCATATGTGATTTTAAATGCTTGAAAAGTGGTCCAAGTCCCTCCCACTTATGCATCTTGGTGTTGACCAGTTGCAATCTCAATGCCTTGCATTTCCATACAATTAGAGCGAGTATCGAATTTGTATGGAATGAAAATAAATTCTTAGCAATGAACTTATTTGTATGTAAATTATTAATTAAATGCTTTTAATTGATTTAGAACATGTTTGAGTCCCATCTTTTGACAAAAATACATTTTGGAATAGTGATTTGATATAGAATGTGTGGTTAAAAAGTAAAGAATTTTTTTGAGTTTGAGTGTAATAATATTTTGTTGAAAATAAAAAAAATGTATTTTGAAAATAATGGTGATCAAACAAGGACTTAATTTTCAACTTAAAAAATATTATACTTGTTCATTTTTTATTGAAGTGTGGATGAAAGAGATGGATTGATGAGAGAGAGAAAGTAAATTATTTGGAAAATAAAAACAACCCCTCTCTAAAGAAAACGTTTTCTTTATTTTTTTTACGAAATATGGTCACATGACCAAAAGTCAAAAAAATATTTTTCATGAAAAAATTTGTCAATCAAACACTCCAAAAATAGGAATTTGGGTGAAAAAAATGACATTTATAAATTTGGGTGGAAAAAATACATTTTTCATGAAAAATAATATCAATCAAATACACTCTTATTATTAAGAGTCGTTTGGTAGAGATTAAAATCGGATTAAAATTGAAAAATTAACCGTTATCGTTGACTTTTATTAAACGGATGGAACCCAATAACTACCATATTTTCAATATTAATTGAATTTTAATTGTTACCAAACATGATTTAAGTAGTCTTGGGAAAATTTTGTAGGCTTATGTGATTGAAGTGCATATTCTTTGCCAATTGCACGTATGGACGAGTACAACCTACAACAAATATTAAGTCCTTGTTTGATATCTATTCTTTCAAATTCATTTTTAATTGCACGTTTTATATGAAATAAATTTGAACGTGGACTTATGACTTTTACATACTTTTTATCCACATTTAAAAAGAAAAAGAAAAAGAAAAAAACTCCTTACAAATCTATTCTAAAAAATCTCTATCAAAGAGGGACTTGGAGCATTCTTTTTAGGAAAAATCTTCGGTGATTAGGTAAAGACGCCCACCCAATAGGGGGCCGCCACTTGTCAATTCGATGATTAGGTAAAAAACTCTGTACACGTAGCATAACCCTTCTTTTTATCTAGTTTCAAATGGGATATCACTAGATGAACTCAATCGTAAGGTTGAATGGTGGGTAAAATCAATATCATGCAAGTTTTTGCACTAAAATCTTTTTCTTCTTACCAAAAAGTAAATTGCAATATTGCATGAACAAGTAAACTAGCATGAACTCTTATCTGAAAGAAAAATTTAAAGAATCATCCTTCATATATGTACCACTTTTTACCTCATTTTTTACATTGTGTCACTTGACAATGTACACGTTATTGGACAGTTTACAAAAATAAACATTTTTTTCCCGATCAAATCATGTCAATTTAGATGATGTCAAAAGTGAGGTACACTTTTGATGTAGAAATGACTTAACCTAAATGATAAATGAAACATCTAGAAGTACTTCTTTGTTGAAGAAAAACAAAAAGTACAAACACAAATGAATTACTCAGTCAAATTTCAATAACATAATGTCCATCATCAGAACTATCAAATTCATCTTTTTTTAAAAAGGAAAGGAAAGGAAAGGAAAGAAAAAGATATATAATTCCTATAAAACTATACAATTCATCAATCCGAATTAGATTCTATCAATCTAGTTGACATAAGACTTTTGTCAACTTAATCCAAATGGATCTCAATCACATGAAACTTTTGTAAACCATTAATATAGGCTTCTGTAAGCTTGTTGATTCTATCGAGCATTGGTAAATATCTTTTATGAAGAAATTACTGGTGGAACATATTTCACCATAACTGTGATATTGAAAACATTGACATAAAAATTATTGATTACCCGATTTAAGGATTTTCTTTTACTGAATAAGTGGAAATATTTGTACTCTCTTTTCTTCGCTCGAGTTTGATTCCATTGAATTTTTATGACAATGTTTTAAGATGACAACATTTAATTACTCCAAGTTCTTTGCACTTTTTTCATTCATTTGATATTTTTGTTCCATTGAAATCTTACCAAACAAGGTTTTGGCCCTAATTATAACCAATAAATATTGGGTTGTGATTCTTAATAAAATATACGTTAGAGTTTTGACTCTCTCTATTTTATTCCTCTTTTCCTAATTGTCTCTAGATAATTATTAGTAATATTATGCGTACTTAATTGTACAAAGTAGGAAAAAATAAATTTATTTATTTTAGTTATATAATTTGTGTGTTTAAATTACGATTCTTTTCTTCTAGTAAAGTACAATTAAAAAAATTGGATTTTTTTTTATTTCAAGTTCAATTTACAAAGTTTTTTCTTCTAGTAATGCTATTTGTACATCATTGTGTTCAAATATATGACATCAAAAAGAGAGAAAGAGGGGGAAAAAATAGATGAAAAGAAAATAAACTCAATTATTATAATATTTCTCTATGTACCACGTCACAATGAAAATGATTTTCTTGCAGTCCAAAAGGACTCAACATATTTTGAAAGTTATCATATTTTGAACAAAATTCAACCAAGTGCGATTAAGCGATGAAGAACCAAATAATGATAACATGGATCTTTCTCGACTAAGTGTTTGCTCATTAACGTTAGTGCTTTGTGATTGATAGCAACTACTCAAGAATCATTCTTAAAAAACAAAGAAATCAAATCAAAGATATGTTATTTATTGTGCTCGTCAAATTAACTTAATGTTATATGATAGACTCAAAGACTAAGTGGGATGTTATTATCTCTATCATACGAATGTTAATAGAGAATTATTTATATATGACATTTTTATAAAACTAGTGGAGATCGTGCGTTGCACAATTACCGTTAGAATTTTAGAAAGAATTTTTGTTAAGACGACAAATTATTTCATAGATGTATAATAAAATGAAGGCAAACTTTGACAAGGTGTTTAGTTTTTTTGACCTTTCATCGATTGAAGAAATAAGGTGGATAATCTTGGAATTCAATTCCATCCAGGTTGAGTTTTCAATTGATATATCACATTCAACATCAGTTTCGCAATCAACAACTTTCAAAATAGGCATCTGGCAGTTGTGATTGGAAGACCACCAGAAATGTATATTTCTATCCTCTATTGGATCTCGCAATGATTGTTATAACGTATTATCTATACATTCTATTGTCTCTCTTGATAACAATAAAATTCACATAACAATTTAATTAGTTGCTAATTAACTATTACCTTCTATAACAATCATTCAAGAATAAACACATATTTGGTGTAGGAAAATTGAAATTATATTATAAACTTCATAATAATGTTTTGCTTAGTAAATGAGAATTTAGCTTAAAATTGTAAAATTACAAGAAATGCATGATTATTTTGTAGAATATCACCCAATTTTTTGACAGATGAAGGAAAAGAGGATTAATCTTGAAGTTTTTGAGTCTGTTCAATGATTTTTTAATTGAGTCATGTTGTACATTCCCTTCATAGCCCAAAAACTAAAATTGGATCTTCAACCGATATAAATCCTATAATTGCCTCTTAATTCTCTTCAAAGATTAATGATTTTGCTTCCATTTGATTGCAATAATTGATGTTTAATATGATATGAGATATCCCTCGAATGTTTTCCCACACTATTGATTTATATAAAGTGAAATTAGGATAAGAAACATGTTCAAATTAAACTTTCAAAAGAGTTCAATCAAATAAGAAAAATTGTCTTTGCTTCGTGCATGGTTATGTTCGTGCACATCCATTAACATTTTTGTCATATCTTTATTTTTCAATATCCGATTTAGGCAATTCAAAATAATTGAAAATCTAACTCAAAATGATACAATTATCGTAAAAATATAAATTTTCCAATTCGAACGTTTAATATGCGAAAAATGGCTCTAATGTGTGGTTGAAAATCTGAATTGGTGAAAAGATTTTGATTATATTTCAATGCTTCACTCTTTTGACTTCTAATTACATTCTGGTCCTATGTAATCTTCAATAATCGTTTTGTGGTTTGAATAAACTATGGCTATTTGCAATAGGTCCCCAGCTTTGGAAATCCTCATTTTTCGTCGTTTTTGCTTCTTTGTTCTAATGTCACTTCCAATCATCGATTTTTACCTAACAAACAATATATACAACAGATTAGACCATAATTAATCATAAAAACTCCTAAATGTCTGTATTCAAAGGCCGCATATAAGTGCATAAATATCCACGTGGATTGCCACATATACAAACATTAGTTTCTATAGCAGTAGCACTAACATAGTGATCTAGTTGAAGTTAAGTTACCTGATTATTACTAATTAAAGTTTAGTGACCTAATCACATTTATGATGAAAGTTTGGTGACCATCAGTACAACTAGTCCTTCATAAAAAGACCCTAGATAAAATTAATTTCTGAGATTGTCTTCATATCCGGTGATAATATGATCACTCATTAAAAAAAAAAAAGATGAAAAAAAAATGCTAAAATAGGATAATCATGAGTCAATCAAATCAACTACACCGTCTCTTTGTTGAAGAGGGTAGTTGATGCAAACAAAATTCGATTTCTTCATATAATTACCTTATGTGGCGAGGATACTACGCCCCTTTATGGTGGTTGAAAATTGATAAAAATTACGAATTTGAATGTGTGGTTGAAAATTGATAAAAATTACGAATTTCATAAAATATATGATTAAAAATGAGTTTAGAGAAAAATATATTTTACAAAAATTAAAACCAATTGGGCTATACAACTAACATGACTAACCTATTTCATAGTAAGTGATCATTTGATTTCCTGCAAGTGAACGAGATCATTATCGAGTAATAAAGTAGTGAATAGAGTGTCGAACCCACGATGACTACGTGTTTGATCGAATTAAAATTAATTACAACTTTAATCAAATAGAAACATTTTTTGTGATTTTTTTTATACTAACCCTTAAATTATCAACTAAACTAATGAAAACAAGTAAATGTATTTTTCAAATGTGTGAGATGCACTGCTATGATGTCGAATCACCCCTTATTATTCCATTTTTAGTGTAACAACTAAAGTTGCAATTTGAAATTATTCATGTTGGTCAATGTTCCTAATTTAATTGAAAGTCTCACTCGATAGCGATCAAATCTATTCCTCTCATGTGACCCTTCGATCTCTCGATGAAAGATGCAAACATTAAGTACTAGAACACATATTGAAACTATATAAAGTATAGATGTATATCTCTATCCTCTATCGAACTTTACAATATTTATTATATTGTATTGTGCTTAAACCCTATTGTTTCTCTCGATAACAATAAAATCCACTAACAATTCAATCGGTGATTAAACAATTGAAAAGAACGATAAAAACGATAATAAACATCCACAAATCAAATCAAATTAAAGTCAAAAAATTAATTAAAAACTAAAAATATCATAACAATGGTTTATCTTATCCTAACAATGTATAAATTTAGCCTAACATATCGAAATTACAAGAAATAATATTTAAGTGAAAAGATATAGCCCGAATTTTTGATAAATTGAGAATATGAGTATAAATCTTGAAATCTTGAACCTCTTCAATAGTTTTTTGATGAATATTCACTTCCGCCTTCTCTTCTTTACAAAAAAATTAGGTTTAAATCTTCACTTGATTAAGAGCCCGTTTGGTAGGGCTATTAATCAGATTAGAATTGAAAATATGGCCGTTGTTGGGTCCCACTCGTCTAATAAAAGTCAACAATAAAGGCTAATTTTTCAATTTTAATTCGATTTTAATCTCTACCAAACACACTCTAAATTCTTGCAAACACCCTTCAATTCTCTTACAAAATTTATGAATTCTCCTCATTTGATGAAATAATTGATGAATATTGGAGTATGAGATGTATATGAGTGCTCCCACAATATGTATTCTGCTTTTATGTATTTGTAGGGGTAAAGAATTGGTTGAGAATTACGTTCAAATTGACTTTCAAAAGAGTTCCAATCGAATAAGGAAAGTTCTATTCGCGCGCAGATTTTTGTCTCTGCACAGCAGTAGTATTTTGATCATAAATTTTTTTCGCAATATCCGATTGAAGCAATTCAAAGTGCATTGGAAAGATAACTCAAAGTTATAAAACTTTGATAGAAATATAATTTTTTCCAATTCGGACTTTTACCATGCCAAATATCGGTTTCAATCTTCTAATAAAAATCTGGAATATAACTTGTGCAATTGAAAATTGATTTTGATCGTATTTCATTATTTTTTGAGTTCTAATTCCATCAAATTGTCTTATAAAAATCTTTCAAGTATCATATTTTGGTCCGAATCAACTATTGAATATTTTCAATTTGGTCCTCAAACTTTGACTTTTGTCATTTTCACCATTTTTCGCTTCATTGTTCAACCATTGAGTTTTACATATATAACATAAAATGCAGTAATTTAAGATATATTTTGTCAAAATAACTACCAAATATCCATATTTTAGAACCTCAAATAAGTGTATAAAACACAAAAAATCAGTAAGCATGCTTAGATATGAATGCATGTATAATAAATATTCGCTTAGATACTAACACAATCATGCTACTTGTACATGGATAGAATTATTCCTAACACAAACCTATGACACCAAGAAAATAGGTTCCAAGAAAAAAGGAAAAAGTGAAGAAGAAAGGAAGGAAAAACTGGAAAAAAAAGGCTATGCACGCACGACTCGGAGAGAGACGGGAAATTTTTTAAAAAAATAAATGGGTAAATTGAATGATGATAAATGATAAATGATAAATTTTCAGAAATTAATCAAAATCCTCAATCAACATTTCTGAAACGCTCCGTGCGCGCAAGGCACGGAGAAATCTCGGTGCGAGCACGAACTCTTCGTGCTGCACGAATATTTCTCCGTGATCTCCATGCAGCATGGAGAAAGACTGGAATTTTTTTATTAAATGAATGGATAAATTGAATGATGATAAATGATAAATTTTCAAAAATTAATCAAAATCCTTATTCAACATTTTTGTGAAGGAGTCGAATCTAATGACAACAAAAATCGAATTTTCTGGGTTGATGGTTTTGAAGAAAACAGTGAAATATACAGGGAAAATCAAGCCGAGAAAATATGTAATGTTTCATGACGTCAGTATCACGTCATAAATGATGTCATTTGAACAGTGACACAAACTTGTCTCTTTTATATATTGTAATGATGTAATGATGTATTATACAATATTAAGTAGAGTAAAATCAAAACATTTATGTATAACAATAATATGATGTTGTAACCACTAATACATCACATTCAGAACATTAATTTTTACAACGATAATATTTATGAATTAAACCATAGAGACATTAATGATGTTTTCGGTATGTCGAATTGTACAAAATATAACGAAAAAAAATTGTATTTTATTTACTATGTTGTACATTACATTTAATACTGTTGACCCCAAAAAATGGGCTCAACAGATACCGGGTCCACTCTTACCACGTCAGTACGGATTCGACGCGTTTCTACCGGAATGGAATTGGTAATTTGACTGGGATGGACACGGGAGACACTTTCTGACAAGAGACAGAAATGTTCGGACTCCGACGGTATGATTTGAAGGCAACCACGCTATAAATGATCACCAAACCAAGATAATCTAAAATAAATCTCTTCTCTTTAGTGGAACATGTGGAATGATAGATATAATAAAATGGTGTTCTCGTGTTGAAACCTTGATATACTTGCCATTGTCTTTACAAAACATCTAAATAACAAAGTATGTAAATCTTCTTCAATCTGTGTATTTCATGAGAATGAAGGTATTTTTTTCGTCTCATTGATCGATCTCCCCTAACGTGTAAAGGAGTATCATTTATACTAATCTAATCGACGTGGTAGCCGTTGGATGCAACTCATGTCCAAGTGGCTAAATCCCCTTAAGCCCACCCTTCACGTCACTGTCCACTCGTTACAATTAATGTTTGACAAAGGGTCAACCGCCCTACCCAATGTAGCCGACACACTAACAGGGATTTATTACACATCTCGTTAATCATTCCTAAAACAATTCCAGATTTGGAACTGCATGCGGCATAGGGTTCTGTAGGTCAGGGCCGGCTTTTATTGAAGAGCTTCTGGTGGTGGAGGGCCTCGGATGCTTCGTCCAGCCTCTGCGTAAGCTAGGTGTTTCGTTTATAAGGAGCCTCTGATCTTGTTTGCGCGTGCTTCACTTGGTCTTCAAAGATCAGGATTGGAGGCACGTCAGTCCATCTTGGCTCTGGTTCTTAAGGGGCCTCGGAATGAGGGGACGCAGCTTCATCTTTGCTCCGGTTTGTGGTTGCCTACGTGGACATGTTGTTTACGTGGCAGCCCACGTGGAGTGCCGATCTGGAGTTTCTAATTTGGGGGGGGGGTAACAAATATCGTGAACCAAACGTGAATTCAATGATTTCAAGGCTTGCAAAGTGGTCCAAATCCTCCCACTTGCATATATTGGTGTTAATCAGTTGCAATCTCAATGCCTATCACTCCAATACAACTAGTTAGTGGTCCTAGGTAAATTTTTCTAGTGTTGGAGGATTGAAGTGGATGTCCTTTACCATTGCAAGTACGGTCAAGTACCTCCAATGACAAAATCCTAAAGTATCTTCTTTTTAAAATCAAGTTTGAAAATGGGCATCACTAGTTGAACTCAATCATAAAGTTGAATACATACATAAAGCTCAAATAGTGAATAATCATGTTAATCACAAAGAGCAAATGCAACATGTGGCCGTGCCATAATTCGCTAGTCGTGCAATATCTCGCACATCACTAAAGCAAATCCACCACATTAATTTTTCCGTGTAATTTTATTATTTGGGAGGAGTCCAAGGACAATTTTAAGCTTATTATCGATCCTTACTTCCAAATTTCACATAATTTTGAAAGAATATCAAGAGGATAAGAGTTATGCATCGAGTAAAGAGAGAGTTTGTTTTAACCTGTGACGAGTAAAAAATAAGGTTCCTGCTACTGCCTGAATGGCGATTTTGTTGCTTCGATCAAATAATCAATTAACCTCAAAATTGAAGACGTGTTGCTAAAAGGAATATTTCAAATATGTTACTCTCTTCCGAATTAAGAAAAATATTAAATTATGCTGGGGCGATTGCCAAGAAAAGTCTCATGTAAACATTAGCGGACAACATGAATATCGAGCAAGTAGCACCGTCGTCTTATTGTTCGATGTTATATTGCATGAAATACTTACCTAATCCATTTGAAAGTTAAAAGTTTCAAAAGATATTCTTTGAAGTAAAACTCAAAAGGTACAATCTTAAAGGAATAATATATTGAAAAAACTACCCCACATATTTAATTATTGAACAATTCGAGAAGATCGAAAGATCTTTAAACAAATTGAATAAAGTAAAAGAAAAAGAATGTGTTTGTAAATGTGATAGAACTGTATCAAAAGTGAGTTGATAAGGCAACGCTTTTGGTTTTTGGCTATCAAATCAAGTTAAAAAGTATGGAATTCTATTGCTTCAATTCATATCGAATTCTATCAATTTAGTTCAAATACGACTCAATCACAAAGGCCTTTCGGTAACTATATGAAGAGAGTCCATTGAAAGTTCTATAATAAGTATAAATTGTTTGATATTCTCTTTAAAAATTGCATTAATAGAGTTGTATCGAAAGTTCAAAGAGGGAGTGTCCGACCTTGTAAATGTTTTTTCTTGACAGTCGATTAGCAAATTTTAACGACAACCCCTGTGCGCGTGTATTAAAAAGAACATGGCCTCTCAAGTTCGCAATATGCTCATATTAAAAAGAACATGGCCTCTCAAGTTCAAACTGTAGAATATGCACATTTCTGATTGTGCTGCTTGTGGTGTGATACTAGACAATATTGAGAAAAATTGATAGTGTATATTTGCAGTCCCACCACAACAAGAGAGATAAGCCACTCTCCAATGCTGAGAAAGTTAAGTGCAAATAACATGCAAATTACCATATTGGACCTTACTTTTATTTGTTTACACATAAAATAAAATAAGTTCCCGTTTGGTGCACATTATTTTCAAGAGAATGTATTTTTTTGGTTGATGTGATGGGTAATATGTGGTTGAAAAATAAGGAAAAGTTATTGATGTGATGAAAAATATTATTTTATTGAAGAATGTGTGGTTAAAAATGAGTAGAGAAATGAGAATGAAAAAAAGAATATGACCCAAACAAGGGCTAATTATGAAACTCGTCAAAAAAATATATGTGACTGAAAGGAGACTCATTTATGAAAAGTTTTAAGGACGTTGTTGCTACTTTAAGGCTTAGGCCATGTGGTTTTTGGGTTATGCTATAAATAAGGGACACGTGGCAATTGGCAAACGATATTATTGTGTATTTCAGCACCGATAATGTATTATATATATTTTTGTATCAGTAAGTCATGATTATTTATTTATTTCATTTTTATTCAATTTGAAATTTATTACTTAACAATTTTATTGCTCGATTATATTTAAAATTACGCATATATAACAAAATGTAATGACTGATAAGAAAATCCATAAACATAATAAAGCTACACACTTTAGAATTATCTTATCAGCTGGGTTGGATGCATGCATGTAGAGAAATAATTCATCCTAAAATCACTCGTTTTCTTGTTGTATTTAAGATTGTTGAAGATAATAAAACATGTTAATGTCTGAGCTGGTAAACACAAATGAGTTGACATGTTCCTTGATTAATGCACATCAATAATCTTTACCGCCAATTAGTATAAAGTGCTTCAATGTATATCTTTTGTTGTGTGGGTCTACATAGCAACATTGTTAACTAGTGTAATCCAACCCAGAAAGAGACAGGGTCCAGCTCCATGTTAGTATTTATTAATGAAAAATACAAAAGCAAATCTTAATTAAGCTCCCCTTCGCACCCCACCCCCCCCCCCCCCCCCCCACCTTTGTTAACTAGTGTAATCCAACCCAGAAAGAGACAGGGTCCAGCTCCATGTTAGTATTTATTAATGAAAAATACAAAAGCAAATCTTAATTAAGCTCCCCTTCGCACCCCACCCCACCCTACCCCACCCTACCCTTCAGCACACATCCATGTATTACACCTTGTGATTAAGAGATTTCTACACTTCGCGAAAAATAACTCCTTTTAACTTTCACACGGTTCGGTCATATTGAAAAGGATTATGTTATATCATATAGAAAAAGTTATATCATCCAAATCTTAGGTACGATCAGAATATATAAGCACGTAGCTTTCTTTCAGGCAACATGCGTATTATTTATAATGCTTTGCCTAGTTAAAGGACGAGATACTGTTGGCCAAGCAATTTATGTGATAAAAAGGTGATTAAATAAGAGATTAGGATGAATGCAGATCAGCCAATAGAAACCTGAGATAACTTATTGTAAATATATATGTATGTATAAAATATCCAGAAAAGTACATAGGAATGTGCTTTACATGTTATTTAGAGGGGTAACAAGCTTGGTTGAAAACAACATTCTCAACCTTATAAGGCTACCACTAGACAATTGCTAATTATTTATGGTAGAAGATCTAATTAGATTGCTAAACATGTAACTTTAGTTGTAAACCACATCTTAATTCGATGTAATTAGTTAGGTATCGTAATCTCGCAACATAACTCGGATCTTCATAATGCGATTATTCAAGTGTCGTGTTGTAATAGTAGTTGTTGGTTAGTTTATTTTGTCATGCCAGCTCAACCCAAACGGTCAAATTAGTTATTGTAGTCGCTATGATATCCGACATAGTTTCAACGAGTGGAGTGTACTTTTTGTTACTTACTAAAGTAGACATCAGTACAGGGAATGTAATCAAGTGGCAGATACATTGGCAAAATTAGGTGCAAAAGATCATATACAGAGATTTTACTCGCACATGGAGCTACCCAGAGTTGCTCGTGGACTTGTCCGTTTAGATCGACTTGGAGTAGCTTATATTCGTCATGTTTAGTTGGTTTGTTATTAAACATGTTTTAATCGTCTGTCGTTTAGCAGATATAGCTTGTTTTTGGTGTAGTGTCAACTATCGAGTTCGAGTATGTAATCACGGTATTCATTCGTCACAAGTGAGGTTTTATTTTAAAAGTTATTATTAAAAAAAAAAAATCCTACTAGAGTAGACATCTTCTTAGATTGTATTGTAAAACTTAGTGAGTTTAAAGCAAGGTATCGTGCCAGTTTGTATATGCTAATGCAATTAATTGAACTTTCATGATTTACTTGGGCGCTTTGTTATTTTCTTAGCATGAGTTTCAATCTCTCATGCTCATCTTTTATAACATAAATTGTAACATTTCAACTCGAAACGTTCATGACTGATTTTCGAGCTTGATTTTTTCCCACCTCAGCTTGAAATATTTACGAGCTTGATTTTTTTCATCTTGTTTGGGTTTGATTAAATTTTGGAACCTGGCATTTTCAAATTTAAAAAAAAAAAAAAAAAAAAAAAATTAACAGCAGCCTACTAGATATTCTTTCTTTTGTTTTTTCCTTTTTCTCCATGTCACCATAAAGAGGAAAGGGAAACTTCCTCTTCCCTTCTTAGGATCCGGGGCCACGACCCATTACTATCGAGAAAGTGGGTCGGGCCCATGTTTGATTGGAAAGCCTAGTGGAATATCAAATGTTAATCAAAAATTAAAAACCTTGAGAAGGCTTCAAACCTTGGAATATTCTCTCAAAATCAAGATTAGTTTGAAAATATAGTTTTGGGGTCATTTTACTCCCAACAGTTGATCCACACTATTAACATTTTCCCTCTATATATTCCCCCATGTGCAACCACCTCAGATGAAAATCTCCATCAACAAAATTCTGAACACACTACAGAGAAGAAAATGGCTGCTGCCCCTACTATCTACTCCCATTCATCTATTATCATTCAAGAATTCTTGAAAAATGTCCACTCAAGAAGATGGTTACTCCAAGCTCCTCTCTATAGTTCACCACCAGTATCAACTACAACTGCAACTTCCCCGTCCAGTACAGATCCTAGGGACAACACGTTCGACGCAAATGTTGTAATGGTCCTATCAGTCCTCTTGTGTGCCTTAATTTGTTCGCTCGGATTAAATTCCATAGTAAGGTGTGCACTAAGGTGCTCAAGTTTAGTATCCTCTGATGATACCTTATCTGCGCGTCTAGCCAACACAGGAATAAAGAAAAAGGCTCTCAGAACATTCCCTATAATAAGTTACACCACTGATCTTAATTTTCCAGGTTTGGACACCGAGTGTGCAATATGCCTCTCGGATTTCACTGTGGGAGAACGCATTCGAGTCTTACCAAAGTGTAACCATGGATTCCATGTTCGGTGCATCGATAAATGGTTGAATTCACACTCATCTTGCCCTACTTGCAGGCACTGCCTAATTGAAACTTGTCAAAAAATAGTAGGATGCAGCCAGGCCAGTACATCAGCACCAGTAATCCCACCTCCTCAAGAAGTTCTTATCAGGATTGCACCTTTACAACAAGAAGGTTTGGTACGAAATCACCAAATTTAGCTGATTCTATCAGGTAATAGAATGGGATTAGTTTTATCCTTTTAACTTTTGTTTTTTGTTTTTTTGTTTTTTGCCTCTTTTGATCTTTATGAAAATTAGAAAGTAGGGTCAGTATAGTGATAGGTGGAAAGTGGCAACATTTTGCACTGATTTTGAATTGGGGCAATATCAGTTTAGGCCCTTTAGAAATTAGTGCTGCAACTGTATATATGATTGCATATAAGATCTTTCTTTTTTGCTTAAATTCTTATTAATGAGTAAACCAAGTTGATAAAACATGAATTATTGAGTCACAGCGCCAAAGTCACATCAAACACCTTGTACATATTGCTAAACGGTCGATCACTCAAGTTTTAATTTTTCTTTATTCACCATTGATGTGTTATCTGATATACTAAATGCGTCGTCCACGGTTAACTTTTACACAATAATGGTCCCAAAATAAGAATTAAAACCCTTTAAAGAACTTAATGCACTAAAGTTTTCTTGTTAGCGCCACGAGACAAAACAAGATTACATGGACAAGGCGTCTGAGTCGACATTCACATGCAAAGTTTGAGATCCCATACTTAAAACAATGTTTATTATAAATGCTCATTCCACTTATGGTTTAGCTAGTGTTTTGGAGTAACTAAAGTAGTGCGTTTCTGCAAATATGAGAAGACATTTGTGTCTCATTTCTTTTATATCTTTCAGGAAAAAGACATCAATCACATTTCTTTATTTTTCTGCACAGCTGAAGTGCTTGCACTTTATATTTATTAGTAGATACAACCATGGCCACAAGCCTATAAAATTTATCTTGAATGGGTTTACTTCGATACTTAAAAGGTCAATAAAATGGAGATAAACCTCCACCAAACCCCATCCCCCACAGAAAGAAAGCAAGGAGGAAAGTGATAATTCAAGAATAGAAAATGAAGAAATGTTCAATCAACGGACCCTGTAAGAGTGGAAGCTGAGAGGGAATGCACATTTCCATTATCACTTTACAGTACAAATACAAAGATGTATATATATACAGCAGCAGGTGGATTTTGTTTTCATAGAAACTCTAACATGGGCCTAGCCACCTTCACATTGGGTCAAATGTCAGCCCAACCCAACAACCTGTATAATCAAAAGGGAAAAAATCAAAATTAAGGTGTTTAAGTTTCTAAATTCAAAAATCAAGTTTATAGTTTAAAAATTCAAAAATCAGGTTTTTTATTTATTTTTATTAAATAAAGATAATAAAGTCACATTTTTGTGGTTAATGGTTATATATTCATAATTATAAGTCACGAATTTATTTACTGGTCACATTTCGTCAAATTTTTTGGTCACAGATTATTTCGAGGTCACATATCAAAAAATTTGTACGTCACACATTATTTTGAGGTCACAGATTTTTAAATTAGTTGGTCACAGATTAATTTT
>CAIGRS010157910.1:0-33321 GCA_903798395.1 Fraxinus floribunda | reverse complement strand
TTCTCTTATTCTCTTCTCTTATTCTCACTATTTTATAATAAGATCATGAATTTAACTCGCATTGTCATCTATTTATAGGCATGTCAAACCTTTGTTAAGAAAAGGATCGAAAAAGCACAATTTTTAAAAAATAAATTTCTTCTCTCTTTAAAAATGTAAACTTTAGTGAAAAGCACTCTAAACGTGAATTATTCTACTTTCTGCCTAAACAAATATTCTATGGTTATTCCATTTACTATGCTTGAAATTTGAAATTAGCTAGGAAAATATATTTTGTGTATTTGAATTTTTTTTTTTTCTTTTTTTTATGCTATGCTTATAAGTTCACGAGTTGAAATTTGAAGTCATTAATTTGACGTCCCTCAATATATTTTGATACCTCATAATATCACCTCTTCTTAACAAATAGAAAAAATTCAAAGTATCAACAAATGTGTTGACTCTTTTCATTTATTAAGAAATATGATGTGCCAAGACTACAAATATACTGGGGGACAGCGGCCTCATACATTCGGTGTCCCATTTCTCAACAAACAAAGGATAACATTAAACACGATTAGAAACATGTTGTAAGGCTCATACATACATACATACATACATACATACATACATACATATATATATATATGTATTTTTGTTAATCATTACTTTAAAGATTAACAAATATATATAAGAATCAGATTCCATGGCTCAAGAATTTGACTAAATGTTTGTAAAAGGAAAATGTTTTATGCCCTTAAATGGATTGACAAAAACCCAATATTACTGTATTAGCCAATCAAAAACTATTAAAATTTGAGATTCCATCTTAAAAGTTCAACCTTATTAAGAGGAATAGTCCAAACTCTTATAAATTGGTATATGTTTTTATCTTTATTCGACGTGAGATTCTATCCCTTAACATACCCATGCAAGAAGGTGGTTCGTTTGAGCAAACTAATCTTGAAATTTGCTCATTTTTGTTAGTCTTAATCGAATCGAATTGCTCTGATACCATGTTAAGATTTTGGATTCCGTTTTAAAGCGTCAACATTATTCAGAGAATTAGCTCAAACTCATATAAATTAGTCCATATTTTCATCTTTATTTGATGTGAGAAAAACTAGGATTCTCTAATTTCATTCGAGAACAAACAAACTTGTATCAATGCAGTCCATTCATTTTAGACTGTACTAGAAATATTATAATTATCAAGACTAGAACATTCGTCCCCACAATTTCGTATCTCTAATAAGAGAAGAGGAGGGGGTGGGGTGGGGACCACATTCACCATTTTTTAGGGGTTTCAGCTTTCAAAAACCATTACATTCCCAAAAACCGGATTGTGAATTCGGGGGATCGGAGGGAGAATTTGGATTCAGGGGTGAGCAATGAATAGTTCGGTTTGGATTTTCGAGATCCAAATTATGAAAATGGAACCATTGGCTTTAAGTGTGTATATTTTCTTCTATTATAAAAAATTAATTTTGAAACCGAATCAAAAATCAATTATGGTGTTAGAACTGTTGGAAATTAGTGAGTAAAAATTGGTTTTGATCAAATTTGACCAATTGTTTAAGCGGGATCCTTTAGTTGATTTCTGGAGTTCCAAGCCCGAGCTAATGTACTATGGGGGAAGATTATTCTAGTATATTTACGTTCTCGAACTAATTTCAAGAGAATGAGAAATTAATATCAAATGTAAGCCGCTTAAGATATGAAAGTTATTTGAAGTTGGAATTTAGTATATGGTGGAAATTAACTTGAATGTAACACGTGACGGAATATCTTAGAACAAATTTGACTAAAATGTGTCTTTTCGAATAAAAAAAATCATGTCTTGTCAACAAAAGTTGTCCATATACAATGTCTTATTTTTAACAATCTATGTGAATATCTTATTTGCAGAATTCATTCAATACAATTATATATCTTTTATTCAACCCTTCATATACTAAAGATATTGTGCATTTATCCTTCATAAAGAGACTATGAAATACATTTCTAGTTCAACCTTTTTTGTGACTTGAAGTGCTATGATTGCGAGAAGAGATTGTCCTCAACCATGAACTCCATTGAATGGACAAATTCGGACAAAGAGTCGAACACTTGCCCCGATGTACCAGAATCTTAGTTTTAACAATTTTCTTTCACATTTTTTTGCCTGCACGTAGAAGGTTAGTTATCGAAATTTAATTTATACACCAATTTTCACCGACAAGATGTGGAAAGTGGACTGTAAGTACTTAATTCTCAATTTTAAGACCTAGAATTGAACCTATTTCAACTAAAATCAAAGCGTACCAAGTAGTTTAGTTCGATTCTAGTATGCTTGGATGGTTATGTATATACCAACCCCTATTTGAATCTAATTACCCCTCAAAGTAAAGCAATATTTAATCCTACTAACAATATTTAAAGATATTTTTTTCGTACAACTAAGAATAATCACTTTGCTATTAGGGCCATTGACATGACATATATACCAATAATGCCTAAACCACCAAGTTATGCCTCCCATCATAGTGCATTTACATCCTCATCTAGCATAATTTCATGTACATGCAAATTGCTGGTAAAGCTTATATCCATATTAAAATGTATATCATATATTAATATTTATAATGTGTGTTAGTTACGTATCAGTGTCACTATAAATTAGTTAATATAAGTACGCTACGTGTCTGCAAATTAGAAGAAGATCTAATTGATAAATCTGTTTCTAGAAATGGTAGAGGAGCAAGATAAATTGCTTCCAATAGCCAATGTAGGGCGGATCATGAAACACATCCTCCCCCGGAATGCCAAAATTTCGAAAGAAGCCAAAGAAACAATGCAAGAATGTGTATCAGAGTTTATAAGTTTTGTAACCAGTGAAGCATCAGACAAATGTCACAAGGAGAATCGAAAAACAGTGAATGGAGATGACATTTGTTGGGCTTTAAGTACATTAGGGTTTGATAACTTCTCCGATATTATGTTAAGGTACTTGCAAAAGTTTAGGGAGTTTGAAAGACAGAAAGCTGAACATAACAAAGCCTCAAGTAGTGAAGAGAAAGATGAAGTAACCAGCAATGGGTTCCGCCTGCAGCCCGTCGCTTCTGCTTCACTAGAGTTCGGAATTCTTGAGAAAGGCGGAAGCTCATCTGCTAAACAGAAGTAAGTGATGAATAAAAATTTACAAGATTTAACTGTCACTTGGATGAACTTTGACAAGTATTTAATTTGAAGGTAAATTTCCAACTTTTAGTTGCTGAACTCATTATCTTTTTCTTGTAATTTTCGGGATCAAAGGAAGCCATGTACCTTGTTACATCAAAAGATATATGGATGATATATGTAATTTCACTGATTTCCTTTAGTTTTTGAAGATTTGGGATTGCAGTTCTTATTTATCTGATTTATGAGCATAAAGAAAAACTGTTCACGAAACCCTATCAAAAGGAAATTGCTCTGTACCACACTGAAATACATATTTCACACTGTAAAATTTATTTCATCATCCTTCTAGATCTGTATTAGGTCCAGTAATTTCAGTGATGAGGTTCTATTTGGATCTTGGCTATGAAATCAGGATCAATTAGGAATAAATCTCGACATGGATTAGGTCTTGACTGATCTCATTCTTGAAGCTACAATAGGGTGGAATTGCTAATCGTAGATCATCCTTATGGACTATTTCTCACTTTTCGATCATCGAGAACTTGAGGATAATTACATCTTCGGTCTTCCAACTGTTACCTAATGTTCTCGCTCCTTATGGAACTATCACTGTTCAGGTTGCACTAATCTATAACTTTAGGCTTGACATCTGGGGTACTTATTTCACCATCACCGTAATATTAATCTCTGCACTCCATCATTTCCTAAAACAATTTCTGGGTTTAACTTATAATATTAATTCATAATATAAAGAAGGGAAATAAATTTGTTTCTTTGGTCATACCTTCTGAACGAATAAATGTTAAATTTTTTTATGATTATTTCTGTAATAGTTTGATCGTCTAATAGTGACTAGTTATTATTTTCCTTAACCTTATAATAAAGTATTATTTTCTTTGTAATTTATATACCCAAAAATATTACAATTTCTCTTATTCTATTCATTGTTTACAATATCTCAGTTATATATATTCAACTTATAATTTCTAATAGTCAGTGTTTTTCTTTGTGTTCAGACATTAATGTCCTCGAAAATAATCGATTAGCTGAAAACATAGTTCTCATTTGAGGGAAGGTAGGCTATTTAGCAGCCTCTTTTCAGCAATATCAAAGGCTCAAATATTACATTTCTTCCTCGGTACTTGGTGCCTCATTGAGATTATTGTGTCTTGTAAAATTATTTGTTTGCCTTTTCAAGAATCAGAACTTGCAAACAATTTTTTTTTTTTTTTTTTTTGCCTTCTTTGTTCTTTTTCTGTTTTCCTTTACTGGAGTCCCTTGCATTAGTATTTATTTTTGGTTTCTTCGTTTTGTTTTGTTGATGGTTATCTTTCTGGTGCTGTGGTGGAAGGAACTGTGGTTCTTTTTTTGGTCTTCGTATTCCTAGCCTCCTCCACATTTGCTCATAATGGCACGGGGCCGGCTCTGATATGCTTGCCTGGGTTTGCCCCAGTATTGTTGCAAAAGTGCGGACTAAGTCTCACATCGATAGACATGAGCAGTAATGAGCTTATAAGTCAATTTGACAACATCTAGAAGATTAACCTTTCGGATGGAAACCTCATCTCCCTACATTTGGTTAATTTTGTATCATCCTCATCTAATCATCTCATTACTCTGATGTTGTGTCTCGGCAGCTTTTCCTTTCTGTCCTTGCTTAAGGTTTCCTTCAGATTAGTCCTTTCATCTGGTTTGATCATCTATATTAATTGTTGGTTCCTATCATTTTGATAATTCTTTCCCCTTATACATATAAAAAATATATATATTTTTTCTTTTTCTAGTATTTTAATTTGATCTAATCATTATTAAGTTTCTAATCCATGAAAATATCTGTTTTTTTTTGGCTTCTAAGATTCTTGGCTCAATTGTTTGGCTACCTTTCATCTAATTTCTTCTCCTTACTTAATTGATAATTGATTTTGATTGTATCTACACACCCTTTAATTGGAATATTAAAATTATGTTTAAAATTCTTTATATTTTCTCTGGGTGCTAACTCAATGGTATAGTATTGGGATTTTAAGTGCGGTCAGAATCTTTTACACATTTGGAAGGAGCGAGGAAGTTGTCCATACCATTGGTAAAGTTTGAAAGACTACGCCCGATTGTCTAATCCATAACAAGGTTGAGTTTTGTAATTCTGTCCAAGTTATGTTATGGTTCCTTGTGTCTTAATGTTGGGCTTGCTGTATTGAATTATGTTATTATTGTTTCCTTGATAAGTTTAGTCCATGGTTCATACAGTAGAATTTTCACAGCCAAACAGTTCAATTAACTTGAATTAAGTTTTAGAAATATATATTATCACACATCAAACTTCTTTGATTATTTTTAGTTTGATTGCGTCTTTTAATTCCTTCCTTCTTACCAACATTTGTGTCTCAGTTACATTCGACTTGTATTAGGTTTCACACACATTGTAAAGTAACAATTGACCTTCTATTCGGTCCATATACACGAGGTTTCTCATCGTAGATAACTATTTACAGCTCCCCAAAAAACAAGGATTAGGGTTTTCCAAACACTTGAACCTGGAAAGACATGATTTTGGTACGTACTTACAAGGCATGCTAATATTTTACAACTTCTTCTCAATTGTTCTGCTAAAGTTAAGGATTTCAGCATGTAACCTAGGGTTTATGCAAAATATTTGGGACCACATTTCCAATATCTTGGACTGAGTTGCAAATTATGGGCAGTGGGAATCATGAGTGAAAATTGCTGAAATCTCTCTACTTTATAGTATTAATCAATATCTTTTCATTTCTTCACATAAAAAGGTTAGAAACATAAACTTTAAAACAGCGAGGAAAGGTTAAACAATATTGATATTGACCTATAAATCGAGGATAAATCTAAGTACAACTCACTAAGATAAAATTAGACTATTTATTTCATGGGTCAGCGTGCTCTCTTACTTTTTGAAATGAAATTCTATCTTATAACGTCATGAATGACATGTTCAAAGTAGGACTAACCAAGTACATATAAGATAAAAAAGAACAAATTTTTAAACACAGAGGAGGGATTATCATTCAAAATTTTAGCATACAGGAGAGCAAACAAAAAGAAAGGAGATTTTTTTATTTTTATTTTTTAATATCACTACTCTATTTTCTCCTGTCAAGGCTAGAAGATATGGATATAGGTTTGAAGTTGTGTAATGCCCATTTAGCCATCTAGGCACCGCAAGAGGATAACATGTTCTCCATGTTAAAGATTTGGCTAAGCCTGGAAACAATTGTATAATTTTAATACATTGTTTCAATGTTGGACAAGGTCCCATGTGTGCAATATTATTGACTCAACAATGATCCAAGGACAAAAATGCCCCTATGTGCAAAATAACAAATTAAGTGTTAAAAGGTACGTTGGTCATTTTACAGAATTTAGTCAATAATTGTTGCTTCTTTGCAAACACACCACTGCATAACGATAACAAATTTGATTAAAATCTTGCCCAGACAAGGGTAAAGTTTAAGAAACAAAAGTATTTTAAGAGTAGATTTAATGTGGTTAGTGGGGACAATGACATCATGGATGAGGGCTGGGCCGAGCTGTAGCCGGTCGAGTCCCCGGCCCATTAATTTTTTTTAATGTAAATCTTTTTCTTGTGAAACTTTTTTTTTATGAGTACATTTATTTTTTCTACATATTAGTCCGGCCTGTAATTGAGTTCTGGATTCGTTTTTGGACGACACTACTAATAAACACGTGAAATCACCACAATTACGAAGTGTAAGCATCCTTCTGAACATCTTTACCAAAAAAATATTGAATTTACTATTATTTCAAAAAATAAATTCTTTATAAAAGTTATCTTTACCCAAAAAGTATTTTTGCCTTTTGGAAAAATCTTTATGTACATAAAGTTTTACCAAATCAACACGTGGCGACCCTCTATTGGGGGGCTTATGTAAAACATTTTGTACACATAGTATCACTCTTGCTTTTTTAGGCTTAGCCAATAAACTAATGAGAATGTTTGGCTAATATTAAAAAGTTATCTAATTCAGCTTTTTTAGGGTTAAGATTCTTTTTGTTATCTTTTCAAGTAGTTTTTTTTTTTTTTTACTTATGGTGTCTTTGGACATGTACGTAACGTAGCGTCCGATACATCCCTTATTTCCTTTGCGGTCTTCTTGCCACGGTACTCATCAAAGAGTGCATCCGACATCATATTGCATATGTGCCTTTGCATTTGTACTCATCTTAATCCACTTTTTCCCAGCCCCCGTGTGTGTCAAATGTTCATCTTCTGTTTCTCTCAGCATTGGTGTAGTGAGAACGTATAGGTGTAATTTCCACCCTCACTTAACCCTATTTGATCACTGAACTTTCAGCCATGCTTCTACAGAGTCACTGAACTTTCAAAATCACTCAAATCATCACTGAACTTTACAAAATATTTTCACAAGGTCACTGAACTTTAAAAATCACTCCATTCACCACTGAACTTTGCAAAATGTTCCCAGTTGTCACTAATTCAATGATCTCTTAAAAAACCTCTTGTAAAGTTTAGTGATCTCGTGGAATTATTTTTCAAAGTTTAGTGATGAATGGACAAATTTTTAAAGTTGAGTGACCTCGTGAAAATATTTTGCAATCCACATTAAAGGTGGGAGTGAATTGTCTATTTGATCACTGAACTTTCAGCCATGCTTCTACAGAGTTACTGAACTTTCAAAATCACTCAAATTATCACTGAACTTTACAAAATATTGTCACAAGGTCACTGAACTTTAAAAATCACTCCATTCACCACTGAACTTTGCAAAATGTTCCCAGTTGTCACTAATTCAATGATCTCCTAAAAAACCTCTTGTAAAGTTTAGTGATCTCGTGTAAATATTTTTCAAAGTTTAGTGATGAATGGACTGATTTTTAAAGTTGAGTGACCTCGTGGAAACATTTTGCAAAGTTCAGTGATAATTTGAGTGGTGTTTAAAGTTCAGTGACCTAATGGAAACGTTTTGCAAATTTTAGTGATTATTTGGGTGAGTTTTAAAGTTCAGTGACCCCTTAGACGCATTGTGTTCAGTGATAATTTAGGTGATTTTAAAATTTCAGTGACCCCTTGAAAGCATGGCTGAAAGTTCAGTGACCAAATAGGCAATTCACTCTTGAAGGTGGTGAGAATAAAATGAAGCTTCTTTCGGAAAATCTTCCCATTCGAATCTTTCTAACCTTACAAAATTAACTGCAAAATCCAGTAGAGAAGACGTTGGTAGAGCCGTGGAAACTTACTTCACATATAGTCTTAAGATTGTTGGTGAAGATACTTCATTGCGATGGCTTGAAATAATAACTCCACAGAAATTTCAAGGCGCGAGATGATACTCTCCTTAAGACTATATTTATATATCGTCAAAAGGGCACATGGCATTTATGTACTCACGACAACAAACTCGATCACTGAGAACTTACAAATAAACTAATACAAGAGATCTTATATGTTTCTGCAGTATAACATGATGAAACTTACATGCAAATGAATGATGAAAGCTGAAAAGTATGTAAAAATAAAAAAATCCCTTCTCTCGATTTAAATACTACTACTAGTTGTTGTCTTTGGATGAATGAACTGTATTATAGAAAATTGATCCAGAAAATTTATGTATTTTCTGTAGAAAAATATTCTTAGGGTTCAATTGTTTTTATTCGTTTAATCAAAAGAAATTTAGATATATACATATATATTTGATAATTAGACGTTTGTTTATTTGTTCTCGTGTTCTTGAATTTTAGTCCACGTGTTTGGATGCAATATGGAATAGAATTAAACACTATAATGAATATAATTTTATTTATTTATTTTTTATCTTCAATTTTGTCAAAGAAGATTCAATTTTCTCTTCCAAGCCAAGGTAATAATATGACAAAATTTAATAGTGCAGATTTAATTGGTGTATAAGTTTGCAAAGTTTAAATTATTAATTTTATTGTCATGATGCTTATTTGAGAAATATGGTTTTGTCATTGGAGTTGGAAAATAATTAAGCATGTTATGTGTTTTACTTTTATTTTGCATAAATGATCGAGCAAGTTCAAATCGACCTAATAGAAGTTTAGAGTGTATTTGATTCATAAAAAGTGATATTTTCTAAAATGTATGTTAAAAAAATCCATAATTTTTATCTATTTATTTTTTGTTAAAAAAATACGTCACTATGATATAAAAGAGGCAAAAACTTGGCACGCCACGTGTCACGATTTCCCATAGTCATCATAATTCATTTTTTTCGCCATCAACATTTCACGTGACACGCCACTCCGACATTACTCTTTCTCCATTTTTCCACCCAACCAACCATACATTTTTTTCTCCTCCATTCCATTCCCACATTTAAGATTCCTCCTTTCTTCTTCTTTTTCTATCTTTTGAATTTTTTTTCTCCCTACGTTCTTCTCTCACTTGTTGATAACTAAATAAGGGTAAATTGGAAAAATTCTTTACAAAAATTGTTTTTTCAATAACATTAAATAAAATTTATTAATTCGTGTGAAAAACAAAATTAACATATATAAATGTGACACAATATAAATAAGTAGGAGAATATTATTACTTTTCACACGTACAATCAAATAAAACTGGAATCTATTTATAGATTCTTGTTACATCCTTTCCCACAGTTACAATCATTCAAAGATGTCTTTTTTTGCCTTGAATTATATCAAACAAAATTTCGTATACAATCATGAAAATAAATTAAGGAACGAACATGTGCCATAGGAGCCTTTTGGCAGCGCAGATGCGCTACCCAGCTGCGCATCTGTACTGCCAAGTGAAATGCTGCCCAGATGGCAGTGCATCTGTGCCACACTTGCAGCGCAGATGTGCTTCCATGCCGTAAGGTCCAGCACACCTGCGCTGGCTTACCAAAAGACATCATTCCTGCTCTAGTTCCCTCTGATCCAATGCTCATTGACTTTAAATCTTTGATCCAACGTGTTAGGTTTATATATTGTATTGGCGATTGTGTGAATAAAAGGATCAACTTGAACGATTATAAAAGTTTAGGGACTAAATTGTAAAGTTTCATAGTTAGTAGGTTAGCTTAGGGTTTGGGGTTTCGTGTTTGGAACAAAAAGGAATTACGTCGATTTTTCACTAGCTGCTCGCCGGAGTCATGCTCGAGCGGATGAAGCAGGAACATCCTAGCTCGACCTTCACCCTACTGTCGCTCGANTTAGTAGGTTAGCTTAGGGTTTGGGGTTTCGTGTTTGGAACAAAAAGGAATTACGTCGATTTTTCACTAGCTGCTCGCCGGAGTCATGCTCGAGCGGATGAAGCAGGAACATCCTAGCTCGACCTTCACCCTACTGTCGCTCGAACGAAACATCGTCCTCGCTCGAGCTACGCATTATTCGATCAGACCTAATTTCAATTTTCGAGACTTTTACTTGGCCCATTTTACCTAAACTGTCCAACCTATAAATAGAGGTGCCGCATATTCTACGAACAAAAGATTGAACATACTATTTTCTGGAGAGAATTCATCCTACACAAGATCAAAGTTCAATCCTTCAATCATATATGCACTCATTATATTGAAAACATCAAATCCATCAAATCAAACACCGGATTACCTTCTTCGCTTGGGTCAGTCAAAAAAATTGTGTCATCAACTTTGTTGCATTGAAGATCAAGGAAGAATCTNATCATATATGCACTCATTATATTGAAAACATCAAATCCATCAAATCAAACACCGGATTGCATTCTTCGCTTAGGTCTGTCAGAAAAATTGTTTTGTCAACTTTGCTGCATTGAAGATCAAGGACGAATTCGAAGAACGAGGAGTTCTTGGGAAGATCTACAAGAGATAAACTGCATAAAGAGTCAGGATTGGAGTTCGTGTGTTCATTCCAGGAGGACTGCTTTACAAAGAAGAGTCAGGATTGGCGTTAGTGTGCACATTTCAAGAGGATTGCTTCAAACTTCAGACATGATATCCGAAAGCTTGTGTCGTCAACTTTACTGGTAGTCTGTAAGTTTATCAAAAGTTTATAGTTGATCTTTGACCAGCAAAGTGCCCAAAGTTTTTCCCGTGTTAGGTTTCTCCGTGAACAATTCTAGTATTGTTTACTGCTTTTCTTACTGTTTTGATATTACTACGATATTCAAAGATAGGATTAATTGAATTGTTTGACTAATCACGACATAATTAACTTGTGACTTGTTGCTTGTTAATTAAAGTTTTAATTCCGCATTTACACCTAATCACCCCTTTATAGATGTAGTTGGATCGAATCTTGCGTTTTTCACAATGTACATGTTGTAGATAAGATATTCATTTGAAAGTCTCCAACATGTTAAAAAGCCTTTAAAAGGAAGCAGTTCATCAATTTTTTAGTCACACAGAATCAAATATGTCCATGTTAAGAAAGAGTAATTGGTATAAACAAAACAAGTAGTGGAATTATATATTTACATATAAATATGAATCAGATTCCATGGCTTTAGAATTTGACTGAATCTTAACAAAGTTAAGTGTGGAAATGCTGAACCAATAAAAAAACTAGGATACACATCCATTACACAACAAGCAAACGTGCACCAATGCAGTTCATTCATTTTAGACTGTACTAATAATATTATAATTAAGATTAGAACATATTGGGAGTGTTAAAGCTTGGATTATTGAGAGGGGGGGGGGGGGGGACCACATCCACCATTTAGACCAAACCTTTATAGGGTTTCAGTTTTCAAAAGTCACTTCTTTCCCCAAAACCGGCTTATAATTTGAAATATGGTGGATTCATCAATCAGATTGCTTTCTTCTTTACCTCTTAGGGAGTTTGTGGGGGTGGGGGTGGGGATGCAGCATGTAATACTACTATGGAGCTATAACAATATATATTTAAAGAAGATAATTTTTGGTAGGTAGGTCCATTGACAAGACATATATACCAACAATGCCTAAACCACCAAGTTATGCCTCCCATCCATGCATGATAGTGCTTTTGCATCCTCATCTACCTTAATTAATTCCATCTACATGAGAATTTCTAAGAAGAATTACAAAAATTTTACCGCCATACAATTAGTACACGTGATGATACTTATAACGTGGGTATGTCATATATCAGCAGCATTATAAAGAAGTTAATTACTAGAAATGAAGTATATATGTACTTCTAAATGAGAAGAAGATCTAATAAATAACATCCGTTTTTGTAAATGTTTGAGGAGCAAGAGAAATTGCTTCCAATAGCCAATGTTGGGAGGATTATGAGATATATCCTCCCCTGGAATGCCAAAATTTGGAAAGAAGCCAAAGAAACAGTGCAAGAATGTGTAACAGAGTTCATAAGTTTTGTAACCAGTGAAGCATCAGACAAGTGCCACAAGGAGAATCGAAAAACAGTGAATGGAGATGACCTTTGTTGGGCTCTCAGTTCATTAGGGTTTGATAACTTTTCTGAGGTTATGTTAAGGTACTTGCAGAAGTTTAGAGAGTTTGAAAGACAGAAGTCTGAACAAAACAAAGCCTCAAAGCAGTGAAGAGAAAGATGAAGTAACGAGCTATGGGCACGGCCTGCAGCCGGACACTTTTCCCACTTTAGAGTTCCAAATACTTGACAAGTGCGAAAACTCATCTGCTAATCGAAGTAAGGGATGAGTAAATGTTGTTTAAGATTTTTTCCACCCATGTATGAACTGTTAAAAGTATCTTCGAGGTAACTTTTCAAAGTTCGTGTTGCTGCTGAATCCTAGTTTTTCTTGAAAATTTCGGGATCAAACGAAACCATGTACCTTGTTGCATTAATAGCTATATCCATATGTAAGCAATTTCCTGTAATTTTGAAGATTGGGGGTTGCAGCACTTATTTTAAATTTATGGAAGTATGATTGATGGATAAAGCATAGACAAGATTGGATTACAGGATCACGCGTTAATTGTTAAATATAGATAGTTCTTCACAAAGTAGCCAAGTAACTATTCATCTATACTTCTCTGCATATCACAGTTTCAATCGTCCAGAAATTCTGATCCATTTTTCTCTTAAGAAAGAGCGTACATGGTTATCAACATAATGAAACCCTATGACAAAGATGCTGCTCTATACCGTACTGGAATGCATTTTCTCCATTGATTATTTGAATTGAAAAACTGTAAATCGGATCACTCTCTAAATCTGTAGTAGCTTCTTGGCCCTTCACTCAAAACTCAAAAGAGTATCTATCAGAAGGAACTAAGGCTAATGTATAGAGATCTTCATCATCCAATTGTTTACCTAATGTTTTCGATCCGTCTTTCTTCAGCTTCTAGTTCACCATTCAAGTAATACTGGAATTAGAACTACCCTAAATAATTCTGGGCTTATTTTATGATTCTTGAAAACTAAATATGGAAAATATTATTAATTCATTGTAAAAAGAGAGATGATTTGCATCTTCAGCCATAGCATATGAATAATATAAACGTTAAAGATTTTTATGTGATTATTCTTTCGATCGCTTAAAAAAGGCTATTTGTAATCCTATTGAAGTATAAATGGAGCATTACAAAATTTGTTTTTCTTTGTGTCAAGTCCATGTCATCAAAAATAGTTGATTAGCTGTTAACATATAGTTTGCAGTTGAGGGAAGATAGGCTTTTAGCAGCCTACGTTATCAAAAACTCACTCAGACATTACTTTCTTCCTCTGTAATTGGTGCTTTATGAATTATTGAATCTTGTATATATTTGTTTGCCTTACTAACAGTAAGATCTTGCAAACAGGGTTTCTTATTTTTAGCCTTAATTATTATTATTTTTATTTTTTTCCATTGCTGAAGTCCCCTTAATTAGTATTAATTTTTTTTATTTTTTTTTTATTGGTGGTTTTCTTTCTGGTTGGTGTGCCATGGTGGCAGGTACTGTGGTTCTTTTTTGTGTCTTTTGAATTCCAAGACCCTCTACATTTGCTGATAATGGCACGGGGCTCTGATATGCTTGCCTGGTTCCGCCCTATTCGTTCAGAAAAGTGTGAACTAAGTCCCACACCAGTTACACAAAGTGATGCATGATGGCCGGGCTTATAGGAAGATTGGGTTGAAATGGAAATTATGGAACCCCTAATTTGTTGATATTTTGTTATCTACTCCTTATTTCCTTTCTGTCCTTGCTTAAGATTACCTGCAGGTTAGTCCTTTCATGTTTAAGAAAGTTGTTTCCCAATCCCCGTTTCTATCTCATTTGATTCTTTCTTAGGGTAATATTTTGGCTCCTTTAATTTGTGTTTTAATGCTTGGTTTGCTGTATTTATTTTTGTTATCACAATTAAGTTTCTAGTCCATAGTTCTTACAATGGAATTTTCCCAGGAACATAGTTCAATTCGAATTCAGTTCTACATATAATATACCCAATGATCAAAGAAACTTTGATTATTTCTACAATAGGGTGATTGTTTTAATTCCTTCTTTCTTTTCACTATTCAAGTTTCAATCACATTCCATTTGTAGTTTCTAACACTGCAAAAAATTTGATTTCGATCCCTATCTCTATCTCATTCACATTAATTCCTTCTTTCTTTTCACTATTCAAGTCTCAATCACATTCCATTTGTAGTTTATAACACTGCAAAAAGTTTGATTTCGATCCTTATCTCTATCTCATTCGCATTAATTCCTTCTTTCTTTTCACTATTCGAGTCTCAATCACATTCCATTTGTAGTTTCTAACACTGCAAAAAGTTTGATTTCGATCCCTATCTCTATCTCACTCACACTATAGAGCAGCAATCACTCTTCTAGTCAACCCATATGCTCGATGTTTCTCATCATAGATAACTGGTCAAATGAACTCATCAGTTTCCCAAGAAAAAAGGGTTAGGATTTTCCACACAGTTGAACATGGCAAAACATGATTTTGGTACGTACAAGGCATGCTAATACTTTATTAATCTGATATATGTTTACACAAAAAAGGACTTCTAAAATCAGAGTTTCTCATAAATTCTTTTGCCAAAGTTAGGGTTTGTCTAATCTTTGGGACCACTTTTCCAATATCTTCCTTGGATTGAGTTGCAACTTGTGGACAGTGGGAATCATAAGGGAAAATGTTGATGAACATCTTTTCATCTCCTCATTAAAGTAGGTTAAATTATATAGAGCTACACCTTAACCAAACATTGTATGTTAGAGCATGTTTGCCTAAGCTTGAAAGTTTAATGGTAAGTGAATAATATGTATTTTTTAAATGGTGAAATTTAAAGATTAGTAATTTATTTAATTTTAAGGCAAGAGCTACTTTCAAATTGAGTTAAAAAAAAAAAATTACATTTAATAAGTTTTTTTTTCTTTAATTAAGGAAAAGCAAGGCATAAAGTAAGTTATCCAAACAGGTTTGAAAATAATAATAATAATAAAATGGATCAAAGAAAATTATACCTAAAGAATGGGATATAGAATGACTTTCACAAAAGTTATATCTTATATTTATTAATTAATTTATGCTAGTTGATGAGATTGCGACAGAGAGAAAATAAAGTTGTCAAAAGTAAAGAATAGATAACACACTTTCGAAATCGGCTGCATATATGTCGAATACGAAATTTATAGTATCTTGAGCTCATTGTCTTATGAGAAGAGAATGGGATTAATCAAAACATTCACAATTTGAAAGAATAATCTATTAGATAATTGTACAAGCTATTCCTTAATTTATGCAATTATGAGAAATTATAGCTGCAGTCCTCAATCTATAGCGCCTCCTGCACTTCTAATCTCCAATTTTTTTTTCTTGGCATTATGCTTCTCAATCAACCATATCGAGCATTTGCAGCAGCCATCGAGGAGTTGAAGATCGAATATCCAAATACTACCATTCTCGATGGTAATTGCTACAATGTCTTCCTCTGGGTTTTGTCTCGAGCCCAATTTCTTGGTAAGGGGACAAAGATTAATATAAATATTCTTTGAATAATACTATTTTGTCAGAACGTTGGTGATGGATAGAGTGATATAAAAGACGTTGACAAAATATGATTGGACGAAAAACTGATTGTGTTTTAAACGGTCCAATAATAGTTTGTCATGTGATATCATATCAAGAATTATGTCAATCATTATGTCTAAATAGCATGATTGCTATTCTTTTGACTGATGTCATCGTCTTCTCATGCAAACTGTGAAAATAAAAGAAAGATATAGACTACCCTGAAAATCAAAAGATATGATGATTATTTATACAAACGTCAAATTAGAAGTAAAAAAATGTGTAAATTTATTGCAAATAAAAATGAATATGGATAAATGCTCAGGTCACATTCTGAAAAGACACCAGGTTTTAGTTGTAAAGAAGCTGTAGAAGCAGAATCCTATGAAGAAAAAAATAAATTTTAGGCAGACAGCAACAGTTATGCAGTTCATGTACAGCAACCAAAGTCTAAAATGCATTAAATAGTCTTGTTAATTTACTTCAGATGGAATTAGCAAGTAGTTCCCTATGGAGAGCATCAGCAGCCTGCTTCCCTAAATGAAGACTTTGTTCGGAGACAAAGTTAACATTCATCGTACATTTATCCTTGGTCTCCGGTATCTCTCGTCGTCCAGATAACTGTCCGGTCGATTACCAAAATTATCAGATTTTCCTCCTTGCTTATTAAATGATCCACCTCGTCTCAGGCTTCGGAACTTTGCCGAGCCACTATCTCTAGCATTCATTCCATGCTCGAAACCATTCTCTCGACTTCGAGTACCTCTATCATAACGAGGGCCTTGGGAAGATCTGTTAATATCATCCCTCGAAGAGTTTTTCCGATACCCCATCATACCCCGGCCAGTTAAAGATTTTCCTTGGCGATTCAGGCCTGCTTTTTTACCTCTTCGTTCATCTCCACGATAACCTACGTCATCATCAGATTCTGAGTCAGAAAAAGGTTCAGCTCCAATATTAGATCTTCCTCGTCTTTCGAATGCAATTCTGTTAGAACCACGGTTTTTTCCTTCATTTCGACTGGATTTAAAAGTTTTATCCCCACCCGAGCTGTAACCAAGGTCATCATCTGAACCGAAACTTAGGGCACGTCTGTCTCTAGTTCTTTGTTTAAAATTAGCAACATGGGTTGATTTCCAATTCGGATGAACTGGAAGGTCATCATCAGAATCAAAGTCTACTTCAGCATCCTCAGAGCGAGAGAATGACCCTTTATGATGTGATGGTTTCTTGCTGTGCATTCGAGAACTAGTTCTACCATGAGCATTCCAATTCCCGTCATTGCTTTCTATATCTTCAGATTCAGAGTCCGATTCAAGTTCGGAGAAATCTATTCGAGAAGTCTTCAACGCCTCATTTCGAGTATCTAACTCGTAATTGTCAACATCATCTTCATCATCAAAATCGTTGAATCCTGTTCTAGGTTTACCGGAATACTCTGGTTCATCCATCCTTGGAGGCCTGCTGCTTTTGTAGAAACCATCTTCATTTCCTTCAGAAATTTCGCCAATGGCTTGCCGACTTAACGGAAAATCATCACCCGGTTTCTTAGAATCAGCATACTCAAATGAAGCTACATCTGCTCCATCCGATTCGTTGTCATCAAAATCAAAATTCCATGCATTAGAAACCTCTTCCCTGCTAGAGATCTTTTCCGTCCTCAACCTGCTACCATGTCGCTTTTCGGGAAATTGGGGCTCTGTATATGTATCAGCTGGGCGATTATGCTCACAATGAAAGCATACCGTGTTTCTCCTATAGTTCAAGAAATTGCACCTGTCAAAGCACAGGATCAGCCACAACATGACACTCTAGAGCAGTAAGCTTAAAGCGCTTATATAATATTAAGAATAATGCTATTTGTACATCATGGTTTACATGATGATGTGCAGAATAATGATGTGGATTGTATTAACTGATTTGTAACTGACTTCTCTCTCTCTCTCTCTCTCTTCCATGCCATCATTCAGTACATCAATCTGTAAATCATGATGTACAAATAGCATTACTCTAATATTAAGGTCCAAGATTGAAGGATGGAGGACCCTCCACTGGTTCAGAAACAGTTGCTCCAACAACTGTACTGTGTCGTACGTGTAATAAAACATTACATGCATGTTTGTTATACAGTATCATGGACAAAATAAAGAAAAAAATTATTTAGCTACTTTTTGTTCTTTAATACCATCCAGAACTATTCAATACTCCCAACCTAAGATGCCATAAGGAGATATTAGGTACATCGGACAGGACGAAGATATTACTGAGGGGCGTAAGTGATTATTTCTAAGAGGTCGTGTCTAATTTTTATTGATAAATAAGAAGACCACTCATCCAAATCAACACAAGCTTTCAGCCTGTAGAAGATATTTTCCAGTATTTTTGAACCAGCTCGTAAGTTTGAATTCCTTCTCATATAAGGTACAGGTACATGACAACAAGATAATCAAAGTAGAGAACTCCAAGTAGCATAGGGAAAGAGAAAAGTGGATACATACTGGGGGCACTCCCATTCCCCTGGAAGTAACTGTCTTTTAGGGCGCTTGGCATCACATTGCAGGCAGACAGTATTTTTTGCAAAGTTCATAAAGTCGCACCTGAGACAATAACTAATATTAACAATATGCAGCAAATAAATATGATTTTTGAATTAAAAAACTGTTTTGGCCCATAGGAGAACCAACAAATAGCTATTGAGAAAGATATATTAGCGAAAGAAGATGCAAATATGAATTAATGAGACAAAGCACAAAAAATAACTGAACCACAGGCAGTGAAACCTACTTCGGACAAAGCCAATCGCCCTTTTTCATTTCAATGTCATCACGTCCGACTCGCTTCTTTGGAGGGGGAGGTGGTTGCTTCACCTTCGGCGGAGGCTTCTTAATAACAGGCGGAGGAAGATTTGGATCTATGGGAACTGAACCTAACTTGACTACCTCATGAATCAACTTACGGACAACAGTCTTCACAGATTTCATTTTCAAAAGGGACATATTACTGACTGATCCATTCACTGGATCAAAACCATATGTCAGTAGGACTCGCATGACATCAATAGTCCTTGGTTCATCCTCTTTATTTGTGAGAAGATATGCTTTTTCACAAGAACTCCTCAAACTGCAGGAACTGCAGACCTGAAATATGAAAAATAATAAGAAATGGTGTAACTTCTTATAACAATTTATTCACTGATTATAACTGATAAACCTAATTAAAGATGATAACTGCAGCGAAAGTACATGGATATGTTTAGCATTATTAAGCAATAATGGACTCTATAAACCAGAATGTGCTAGCTCTCCCTTGTTAACAATGTTGTTTCAGAATTTATTCTTTTCACACAACCCACATGGATACAGAGTACTTATCTCAACTTTTGGAGAACCAGTACAACTGTGAACCTGGAAATGAAATGTAAATTGTAAATCAGCACTCTTTCTCCCCTTTATGATTGTTAAAGTGTTATTGCAAATGAGTGTTTTCAATTTGACGGTGTGGCCAGCCTCACATGTCAGATTAAACCAAGAGACCAAAGGAGAGGTGCATTGGCTTTAAACTCAAAAACACAATCAAATTCCAAAATCTGAGATTTAAAATTCTGTAGTATAATGACGTGGTAATAACATTGTTTTCAAATTTACCTTTATTCAAAACATAACCATTAATATTTGTATTAATGTTATTCCGTGAAAGATCTCTGTACAGATGTTTCTAATTACTGGTATGATTTGGTTTCTGAACCATAAAAATCAATAAAAAGGATCCAATTGAACAAAGCAACCCAGAATATTATAATCTTCCCATCAGAATGAAGTGAATGTGCTGTCAAGCTTTCTATCATTTGAGATCTATGTAGTTTGCTGCATAGAATATATCTTATTGTAATGCAAGAAATGTAATAATAAAGGCAAGAAGCTTTATTTTTTTTTTACTTTGCGCCTTTTTTCTTCAATCTATCTATTTATAATAAACCCATGCAAATGCTTACTGGATTTGTACTATCTCGTGAGATTAAAATTGAGTGCAGACTTTTAAGACTTACATCTCCTTCATCCAAATGCACATGCTTCCTCAACAATTTTGCAGAAAAAACCACCCTTTTGTCTGTACTAGGGCACCCATAACCAACCAATATTTGGATATCCTGTCTTGACAATGACCTGAAATCAATTTTTGGTCTAAGCATGTCTCAAGCAATGCGGCACTTGTAAAATGACAGCAACAGATTATGCACAATAAATTCACAACCCACCACTAACATGAAACATGAACCAAAAAAATAATAGTAGTTCAAAAAGCTTTTTAACACTACAGCAATAAATGATTAGCATAAAAAACTAAATTTATAGGCAAATAATGTGTTTGCATAATTACTTCAATAGTGTAATTTATAAATTGTATACTGTTTTCTGCTTTCCAGAAAAATGCTGTACCTACTAAGGCAGCATATATAGAACAAAAATTATTCTATGTTTATGTTACGTAGATTGGTCAATCAATCTAGCACTCCTTTTTGATGCTATATCTTCTCTCACGGGTCAAAAAATGAAAACAAGTGGATCGCAAACAAGAGAAAAAGGGAAAACGAAACGTCATTACCAAATGGGTTGCGGCTTAAGGTCTCTTCTTTTGTATTCTCTTTTCTTGTCTGTGTAATGGGAATATGTATAATGAGATTGCAATGTTTCAACAGGATATAATAACCACTAGGCAAATGAATTAGTTAGATGAACTTATAATCCTCTCTAATTCTTGTATAGAGAGGTCACAGAGTATTTAGATAACAAGATGGAGCACAATGTTCCATTCATGTGGTCTTTCCAACTTCTTCAACACCCAAACGGAGACTGGGACTTTCTGTCACATACGTTAAATCACAAGCCACTAAGGCAGTGTACACCAACAAAGTTTATCCTATTGACATCTTTTCTTCATAATAATAACAGTTCTGTATCTTGTACCCCTTTATATCCCCTCTCCCCCCACCTTTAGGAAAGAAAAGGAAAACCAAACTCACTTATATTAAAACAGAATCAATAAATTTCTTCTTTCTTACCCAAATCATCACTAAGGGCAAGATGCTCCAGATACGTTAAACTGAAACTCCTTATCCAATTGCGGAATTGAATGTGAATATAGGTAAATTAAAATTTGATTTTACTATACATCTCTTTTGAAGGAAAATTAACTTTTAAACCAAAAAGAAAAACATCATATGAAGCATAATATTGCATTTTCAGCAATTAGACATGTCATCAAACACCATAGTCTCAAATCAATTAACGCTCCTCTACTAATCAAACAATATTACAGCACATGAAATACACGCACAAACATGTATATAAATGTGTTGCTACTAACTATATACTATGCACTAAAATTGACCTCAAGATATCGAAGCGGTCTTTGCCGAAATTGAGGACAGCAGTCTGTACACTCTTAAAATCCCGGGTAAAATCAGCTACTTTGTCCTCAGTAGCTTCAGATACATCGAAGCCTAACTTTTCCATCATACCATCCTCATCTTTCCTCCTGTGATCAAAATAATTCTGCTGCACCAGCCTCTCCATCAGTTCTATCCACTCCGGCCACGGGTGCACCAACTCCACCTCCACCTCCCGTTTCACATTCGCTGACAACCCTTCACTACTATTCTCATCCTTAATCTCTTGTACAAATCCAGACTGAAGTTCCTCTTCCGAGTTAGCCTTGGATGAATCCCGGTTTGGCTCAGTGGGGTTTTGCTTCTTGGATTCGCGCCAAGCGCGGATGCGCTGCAAAGTTTGGTCCTTTTCGGCCCGTTGTTTATCGATGGCGTCAATTTGTTCGAAGACGAAGCTCATCCGAGCTGACAAGGAGGTGGGTTGCGCGGCGACGGGGGCGGGATTGGATTGTGCGGAATCCGAACTGGAGAGGGAAGATAAGGGTTTTTTGGGAATTTTGTAGAGGAGGAAAGGGTGAGGTATTGCAATTGGGTGGCATTTTAGGCGCCTGAGGAGAAGGTGAGAGAAGACCATGTCTTGTTTTAGAGAGAGGAAAACAAGTGGAAAACTAAAACCCTGCCATGGAACATTAAGGCCGATTGCTTAAACCCTTGACACTGCACTTTGAATTTGATACACTTGGAACTGGAAGAAATTTATACTTTCCTTCACAATATTTTCTCATATCATAATTACAAAACAAAATTCTCCAAAATTGTTTTAGACCATTGTTTTAAAAATGGGTCCGAGAATTGGCTTGAAAAAAAAAAGACGATTAAGTCGAATCGAGTCTAATCAATAATAAAGTTTATGCCATCATGTCCATAATTGATGTTGCTTAACACTAACTTATTTGCTTTTTTTTGTTTTTTTTTATGAGTTTAAAAAGTCATTTTCATTAAAATATGGTGACCCAGGCACATGAGGAAGTTGAATTTCCAATAGGTGATTTCCCCTATCGTCAAATACAGTCATTTTCGACATTGTCAATCAAGATGGTAAACATACGATAATCACACAAGCGACACAATAACAAATAGTTTAGAATACGATTTCTAAACTATTCTTCCAATATTCATTCAGTTCATCCATTTGGGATCATGTTAAAGCATGGATAGCAGCGCATTAAAATGGATTTAAAATGAGGCACGTGAAAAATCTTGGTATAGGAAAGCAAAGAGAATTGCTCTTGCATGTACCATTTACAAAATATGGGCAGCCAGAAACAGTAAAATCTTTGAGGATCTATGATCGCATGGGGATAGCATTATTCGAATTATCAAAATACGCGTATACAAGATAATGTTTACATTGTACCATCATGTTTAGATTCAATCTGAAACTTTAGCAATTAGTCTTTAATTTGTAATCGTTGATACATCTTTTAATGTTCGTTTCTTGAGGATGCCCGAAGTAGTTGTACTCGTCTTATGATCAATATATATTCACATTAACTAATTAAAAAAAGGTAATTTAGAATAAAGTTGCTTGAACAGGGCTATGTAGGCCCCTGTTTGAGTAGCACGGCCAATGGGACTGAGGCATGTACAAAAATGAAGTGATTTTTTCAAATAGCTCTGTTGGATGGCGGCATATTCGATCACAAAAATTACATAAGAAGGCAGTTTTTTTGAACACACAATGCAAAACTCTCTTAGCGATACCTTGTACTAGGATTTTAGAGGCTAACCGACTCGGTCCCAAAACCAATTCTAGGTAAACTGGTTTTGATAGAATTGGTCTGTTCTCAATATTACAAGTTTCTTTATCTGTTATAATCAGTCATGTATAAAGAAGATTCTGTAGTGTTTTTAAAATGGTAAATTTTAACCATGTTGATAGTAAAAGGCATTGTGATTTGGCCAGTTATTAAAGTCTTAGGTTTATAGCTCAATTGTTCGGCTAAGTTGTCTTCATAGGTCAGAAAGCCGGCATTAAACTTGACCGAGTATGCTTTAGCCACCTAGCTTGAACCGCACTTTGAGTGTACACATCGGTTAGGTTGGGCGACATGGCATTTAGGTCGAATTTGGACAGTATTAGAACCAACGTGTGAGATAAGATAGTCTTGAATAGAATCATTTATTCTCTGTCGTATGATTTATAATGTTGCACTATTATACATCAATCTGCGTAACCTTTTTACCTTCATCAAACCTTCTTCGACACTAAAAGAAATTTAAGGAATATGCATACAAATACAATACCTCTAAACAGAAAAGCCTCAGATTGACACGCTGTTGGGAATTCCTTTGCCAGTAAGTCCCTCTTCACTTGAAGGATAAAGTAAAGTGTAAGGAACATTCACTGGTCCAACCCGGTTTCTCCATTTTTTGTCGTTGTTCATCTGTTTGATTCGTTCCTCTACTTTCTTCAACTTCGTACCAAATCTGTCGAAAGCTGCGAGTGGTTCCACATCCTTAGTCCATTCAAGAGTGTCTCTCTGTCCAAGGTAAACCTCGTCCGATGAATGCCTTGACAAAATTTCTATCAAGGAAATACCCAGTAATGTCTGTAGCCGAGCGGTAATTGTCTTCAGGAAAACCTTATCCGGGTTCGTCTTGAGCTCATCATACTCGGGAGTTCCAGGTTCCGGCATGAACCTCCTACTTAAGGTAGGACGAACCGGGAGATAGCCAGCATAGGGGTACTGCCCAAAATTGACTGCAGCATGCAGAGCAGATGCCATCCATATTATAGTAGTGCAGGAGTCGACTAGTTCTTCTCGCGTCTGCAATTTAGGCCACCAGGGCTCGTTCTTTTTGTCTCCATGTCCCTTTTCCCGGACTTCAGTCCACCAGGACTGAAGTTCAGTGTCTTTCTGAACCAAAATGTCTGATTTATAGTAGAAGTTGCAGTAGTCCTGTACCCATGTTTTTATTGCCGACCAGATCTCAAGTCCGTCGACAGCATAAGGATAGTCTTCGATTAATAGACGAAGACCATGTAGTGAGTTCGAGTCCTCCACTGCCATTCCTCTGAAAAAAATTGATCGAATTGTTGAACATATGAACACAAATACGATATTACTTCCATAATAGTGTGATTGTGTTTTTCCATAATTAGTATATTACCTCTTAAGTAGATCAGCAGGGAGTCCTTGTTCTGTGAAAACCCAGTCCTTGTAAATCACAGCTGACATTTCCATGGAATACTTTGCTGGAAAAACTGTTGCCTCAAGGATTCCTCCAGCGTTAATCAAGATTTGTCGTCCCACAGCATTTATGTTCATTGTGTCACGGAAGTGAGGATGAAGAAGCTTATGGATAGGGTGAAGCACACTTAGCTGCCTATTTGTTGCAATCACGAATGGCTCAATTGAAGCATGTGTATTTAACCTGCCAGCGAATACACATAAATCGAATGCCAGTTTAATATTAATGAGTGCTAAACAAAATATTTTGTCGTATTTTGTTACCAGTGGCTAATTAACTGATGAACACCAGAGTCATTGATGGCGACATAAGCTTTAGCCAATTGCCATATAGAACTATCAATCCCGTGCTCAGCAGGTAAGTATACTTTGCTAATGGCACCAAACTGGTATCCATCCGGATGTGGTAAGCTCAGTTCAATAGCTAATGGCTTCAAACTTCCGTCTTTTTGCAAGAAAAGCAGAGTTCTTGAGGCATAAGTTTTTGTGGTAGTCGAGTTTATTCTCCTTAAATAAGGCATAAGTGTATCATGGTGGTTCAATATGAATAATTTGTTCATCTTGATTGCCTGTTAATAAAATTATACCCCATTATCATTTTCTAGAATTGACGAGTCAAAACTTCTATAATTGAGAAGCTGAATTTTAATTGGATTGTATGAGTCGAAAAGAAATAAGCCACTTCAGATTACCTCGTCAATTGTTAGTCCGTCCAACTTATTCTCTATGTGGCCTCTTGCTATTGTGCTAGTTTGTTCACCGTAGAGATTCGGATCCAGCTTACTCATCGGAGGAAACTCCTGCGAGTTAGAAAGTAAAATTGACAATGCATTAGGCTTGTACTTTGAAGTCGCGACATAATTATTAACAGAAAGAAAAGTAAGCTAATATTTTGTGTATTGCATATTCACTATAGTCTAATATTGTATGCCAAACATGCACTCAATGCACCTGGAGACGGCTAATTATGACAGGGTTCAATCCTGCCAACATCTCTCTCGCGAATTCTTCGTCTGTTCTCCATGAAGATTTATCATCTGTTCCAACACAAAGGCACATAACAATTAGTGTGATTGAGAGAAAGAGAGAGGAGGGACGGGGAGAAGGAGATGAACATAACATAGGCATGTGTCGTGTACCTTCGATAACCTGAGGCAATGGGAATTTGAAAAGCCCCTCGCCATCACTTCGAAGAAGTTCCTTTAGCATCTCCAAGGGAATGTTTTTGAAAATATTATTTAGCAAATGGCCTTCTGGTAGCTTGAACCCTCCTTCATAGATTTGAAGGACATCTTCGAAGCTGTCAAACTCATTACGAATACTGTCACATAGATCCTCAAACTCCGGGAGAAGAAACTGAACGACGGATTTTAGTGCATAAGCAAGAAAATCCGACATCTTCAAGTGTCCAAAACGTTCATCTCTTGGAATGTAAATATTTAAGCTCATAAGCAGTGGAATCCTGCTCTCAGAATTCGGATCTGCCAATATAATATTGAAGACGTAATGTGATCAATTTACATAATGCTTGTGTCGAAATTGTAATGAAATAGATGCATCTTAACCTTACCTGTCTTTGTTGGAGGACGACCGGTTCTTCCCCTGCGAGGATATGGATACTCCACGGATCCTCCAAGGACCGGCCTAGCATAATCGGAACCTTTATCAGGATCTCCTAAATCATTGTAGTAAGCATAGTCATATACCCTGTCCCATTCTTCAAGTTGTCCACTTCCATTTCCTCTCAAGTTAACTAGTTCTTCTTCTCTGTATTTTACTAGTGGCTCCGGTGTTTCGCTTGGAAGATAGGTCTGCAGCAAGTAATAAACTGGAAGAGTTATGTCCCTTAAGTTTCTAGTGTGAATTTGACCTTCAAAAATTATGAAAGTATGATGGTAGGGATAGAGGAGTTGGTGGTGAGTTACGTTGTGTTGTTCCTCCACTAAATTTTTGACATCTCGTCACATCAGTTATTGTGAGCAAATAAGAAGATATCATATCAAGGTTATATCACTTATAATGTATCGTGTTGTTAACGTTCCATTTGCCAACAAAGAGCTGATATGCCTAGGTGTCAAAAATTTAGTCGAAAACAACTATACCTGGATAGCATATCTCAACTCGAGGGGGGCGGAGTACCTGATTTGTGAAGAAAATGAGGTCTTTTTTGTACTTTTCAGCAGGATAAACCCAAGAGTTGCAAACAAAGTGGATGGGACCATGATGTCCTGGAACATCTTCAAGGGCAAGTGTCTTGAGGTAAAATTCAGTATGATGAAAATTTTGAATAATAAATGCCCCTGGAATTCCAATCTCTTCTTCCCAATCAAATGTGACATCAAATGCAGAATCGCCAGGGGTTAAAGAGGTGAATGTAGTGATCCAATCCTCCAAGTATGCTGCTCTTCCTAGCTTTCCTTTCAACTTATTTTCTGCAATCACAAACCATGCATGTTCATTAGAATTTGCATGCTTAGAGCACGTTTGTCTAATGTTAGAAGTGTTTACTCATAAGTAAATAAGTAAGTTTGTCAATGGAAGTAGCTTTTACGCTACTCTAAATAAATTTTATATTCAAATAATATTTGAATTAGTTTTTCTATTTGAAGACCTTATTTACTTATAAGTTTTTAAGTTTAGCCAAACATGACATCTGTATCTTCTCATCAATGTGGTGCATTTATAAAAAAATGAGGTGTCGATATAGTCTATCTTCTCTATGATTGTCGAAGGGCTAATCATATTGCTACTAATTTTTTTTAATACCATTTTTAATTGTACTATACATTTTCGACTTTTGCTCATTCGTCGTATTTATATCTTCAACATTTTTTCATCGTATTTCATTACAACGGCGTAAAAAGACTTTATTAGTCGCTTATCATATTAAATAAAAAAAGATTCAAAAGTGCGACATAATATTTGCCTTTCATTTCAAAGCATTTTAGCAAATATTTTGGCAAAGGACGGATATAGATTAAAGATAAAAATGTGATGAAGAAGATGTGGATAAAAATACGAGAAGAGATCGCCCCCATTTGATAGCCACTGTAAAGAGAAATTGAGGGAAAATAATGTTTTAAATGATGATTTTTCGGAGAATGTGTGATGAAAAGGTGTGAAAAGTTTTGAATTTACTTGCAAAATATTTTATTGTTTAAGGGTGTGTTTGAACCATATTATTTAAGAATGTATTCTGGAATAGTGGATTGATGAAGAATATGCAGTTAAAAAATAAAGAAAAATTATTAATGTGATGAAAAATATTATTTTATTAAAAAATGTGTGGTTAAAAATGAGTAAAAGAATAATAATGAAAATTTTAAGTTGGGTCAAACAGAGACTAAATATGTGGTTGAAAATTAGTACAAAAAATAAAAAGAGTCAAAATATGAGCCAATTTTGCGTGGGGGACACGATGCGAGAGATGGTGAAAGTTAGTCCAAGTATTTGGAAATATTTGTTAGTCATTTCTCGAATTACCCAATTAGTCTAGTCACATGTTGGAATATTGTGGATATCAATCGGCTAGGGTCAACTTGTTCTTACTTGGCACTAGAAATATTTACAAAATCCTATAGATTATGGATTAGATGTCAAAGACGTTGCGTATTTGGATTCGATGGTTCGTGATTTCTAATTTGATCATGGGATGAGATTATAGATTATATGTCAAAGACGTTACGTATTTGGATTCGAGGGCTTGTGATTTCTAGTTTGATCATGGGATGACATTGTGGATGGTTAATGTCCAACTATGAATGTATTTGGTGCATATTAAAATGAGAAAATACATTTTTTTGAAGTGATGTAATGAGAAATATGTTGTTGAAAAAGAAGGAAAAGTTAATGATATAATGAAAAATATTATTTTATTAAAGAATGTGTAGTTAAAAATGAGTAGAAAAATGAAAATAAAAAAATAATGTGAGTCAAACAAAGGCAATATATGTTTAATATTTATTAATCGTCTCATCTAAAATCTTGCACGGTCAGAAAATTTATTTAAATCTTATCTTTAACAAGTCTCTTTAAATTCAGATCAAATTCGTCCAGTGCATAATTTTTGTAAATGGATAATAGTGAAACTTGAGCCTAATTATTTTTCAAATTCACAACACTAAAGATCATGTTTGGTAACAATTAAAATCCAATTAAAATTGAAAATATGACCGTTATTAAGTCACACCCGTCTAATAAAAGTCAACAATAACGACTAGTTTTTCAATTTTAATTCGATTTTAATCTATACCAAACATGCTCTAAGGATCTACCTAGAAAATCAATTCCCAATAAAGTGGTGGAAATTGATTTACTTCAAAAAAACAAGAAAATATGATTTACCAATAAAAGGTGGAAAATCAATTATCTGAAAAATATTTTCTATCAAATACTCGAAAAAGCGAAAATGACAAAAAAAACTTTCCATCTCCCATGGAAAACTTGCCTTATGGTCTAATAGAAATTTAGTTCCCATTTTTTGCAGTAAAAACTATTGACTGTATGAGATAAAAGCAAAGCAATAAGTGCAAAAAGTGCCGTAGATATTTTCTTGGATAAAGTGACCACGAGTCATGGCGCTACTGAAAAAGTACAGCACCCATGTCACATCAATTGAACAATCCATAAGATATCAGAGAGAAGCTTGAGGTGCAGATGAGGGTTCACAGATCTCCCCAGATACCTCACAATAGGGGAAGTGGTGGAATTTTTTCGCCATTTTTTATTATAATGCGGGACCCACTCACGTGAGTATTGATAAACAATCTGTAAATCATTTATCTGTACATTAAGAATTATTCAAGATGAGATGAGATGAGATCAGCACAAGCAACTCGTGGGCATAATGTAATGCAAGGGTGAAATTGGAATTAACTAATTTTTGAACTACCAAGTCTTCCTCCGTAAGTCAACATAGCCCTTCGTTGCTCATCACCTTCCAACAAATTTCATCGATGCAAACCCACAGTTGCAGGGAATGAAAATGCGTTTTTTTGCTTTTAACGGAGCCCAAACAGACACTATATGACATGATAGAGGTTTATGGGAGTTAAAAGTTTGAATTTAAACGGGGGTTCAGCCAGCCACAAGATCATCCTACGACCCAATTTTCAACAAATAGAATAAAACCATGTTTGTTTCGGATTAAAATCAAATTTTAATTTAAGTCAAAGAACGAAGACAGTCACTTCAAGTTAGTTTACTGAGAAAAAAAAAAGGGAGATAAAGAACTGACCAGGATCACCATTGATGGAACTAATGAGCTGCAGAGTCACCTTTTGGCCTAATAACTCATGAACTCGATCAAGAACTGAACCACCAAAATCATTGAAATCTAACACATTCTTTTTCATCAACACGACTTTCCCTTTGATCTTCTTCTTATTTTCTTCTTTATTTTCCCACGTCAAAGCCTCGACTATATGGCTCAACATCTCGCTCGCTCGCTCGCTAAAGCAATAAGGTTTGGGGGAGATAGAAACTGCTGCAAAGGTTTAACAGAGGATGGTGTAGAACTACGAGGCTGAAGCTTCTATTTATAGGCCAACAATATGGATGCGTTGCTTGTTCAATTCAAAGTGTTTAACGATGGATAACCAAATTTTAGCTTCTTTTTTTTTTCTTTAATTTGTTTGGGATAAATATATCCAGTGTTACCTATGCAACGTGTGGACTGGATCATTTCTTCTAGCCCAACATTTACTGTAAAGACCAAGGTCAGCCATTTAGCTTCCTTGGGTTTTCCTCTGTGTCAGAACCCCTATCGAGTACACACAATGGGGGTGGGTTGGGGGGGTTGGGTGTTTTTTTATTGAGGTGGGTCATAGGGTTCTGTGAACCCCTATACACAGACGAAAACCCTGATTGAATGCACTTAATTCTGGTCAAATCACCATTAATGCATAATTACCATAGGATTTTTCATTTTGACATGTTATTAGAGAAAAAAAAAAAGGGGGTTGAACCCAAACCTTGAGGGCTCCTATCGACCCTGTCCTGGACCATCGTGGATGAGGTAAATATCAGAATGTGCCTCTCAAGAGTCAGGGTGGAAAGCTTATGGACAGGTCTGTGCTATTAACCCTATGATAACTCCCNAAAAAGGGATTGAACCCAAACCTTGAGGGCTCCTATCGATCCTGTCCTGGACCATCGTGGAGGAGGTAAATCGCAGAATGTGCCTCTCAAAAGTCAGGGTGGAGAGATTATGGACAGGTCTGTGCTATTAACCCTATGATAACTCCCACTTGCAACAAAGTCAATTTCACCTCGCGTGGAATCGAACTCTGCACACTACCACGCTGAGCCCTAACCGCCCTCCCCTTTGCCACTAAGAGATTTGCCCTGGGGCATTTTCACATGTTATTAGATTTACGAAATAAGGTGGTTAACTGGTTATTCCATAAAACTTTTGATAAAAGAATTTGGATTATGCTACATGTACATAATTTTTTACCTAATCTTTTACACCCCATTCACATTTGAAGGTGGGGACTACGAGCCGCGATTTTAAAACACACACGGGACCCGCACACATTGTGAGGGGGGTACACCATTCGATACCCCCCATTATGTACAAGGGGACTTTCCCAAAGAATTTTAACATATTCTTGTTTAAGCCCCATTTTTCACTAGCAATAAGTTTTGTAATAGTAAATTTTTGGAGAATGTGATTAAAAATTAGGAAAAAAAAATTTGGTTTACGTAAAAATTATTTTATTAAAATAATGTATTGTTGAAAATGAGTTTGAGAAAAAATAAATTTTTGGATAAAGTGGGTCAGTCAAACAAAGGAGAGCTTAAAGTTCATTTAATAGGACCTCTGTTTTTCCTTGCTTCTTGTGGACGAGCTTTCTAAGAAGTTATTTGAGCAATTTTTTTCCTAAAAACTCTTGGTGGGCAACTTACAAAAATGTCCTTAAAATTAAAAAAAGACACTATATCCTTTTTAAAGTTAAGTATTACTTTTTTATTTAAAAATGACGTACAATCTCGCTTTTATTAAAAAGTGATGTTTGTTACTAAAAAAGTGATAGAAAAAAGTGACAAACATTATAAAACGGTACAAAGATTCTACAAAGTGATAAACATTCAAAAAATGGAAAAACATTGATCAAAACCTTAAATTCAGTTTAATAAAGTGACAGAAATTTTTTTAAAAAAAAAAAGTGACAAAACATCAATCAAAACTTTGGAATCAATTCAATAAAGTAACAGAAATTTTAAAAAAATGATAAAACCTAAAAAAAGTGACGAAACCCCGAACACTGTTTGGGTGAATTGTATCACTTTTTTAAAAAAAAAGTTTAAGTGTAATATCACTTTTTAATTAAAAAAATGACATATTATCAGTTTCATTAAAAGGTGAAGCGAAATACAATGTCACTTTTATTATAAAGTGATATTTGTCACTAAAAAAGTGACAAGAATTTTAAAAAAGTAACAAACATTAAAAAATGTGATAGAGAAAAATGACAAACACTAAAAAAGTGACATGGATTAAAAAAAAAAAGTGACGAACGTTCAGAAACGTAACAAAAAAGTTTTAAAAAAATTGCAAAACATTCGAAAAGGTGACAAAACATACAAATCGTCTTGAACAAACATGAACATCCAAAGCATGAAAAATAAAAGATTATATTAGGAAACGCAAATTACTTCTGGCTCAGTACCATAAGAAAAAATGATAAAACACCCATCAAAAATTGGAATAAGTGAATTTAGGTAAGGCCAAGCAATCGTATAGTCGGGAAATTAGATTAGGTCCAAAGTTGAATGGAACCATCCCTAAACTGTCCAGGGTTGGAACCACTTCACCATCAATGTCAAACACATAATTATTGTCAAAAGAAGGTGCCTCAGCTCCTGGCGTGTAGGAGGACACTCCATCGAGCATCACAACTAAGTCAACAAGTGGCTTCTCCATTGGTTCCAATACCATACCAGTAGTTATTTGGTGCATATCAATAGCATCTACAACATTTTTTTCCAGTTTCGATTTAGGGAGTTTGGTTGAATCAAAAACAGGTGTTTGTATTTCCCTAAATACCGTGATTTTATTTGAGCATAAGATCTAACATCACCTGTGGGAAAATCCATTGATCCCCACCTTACAGAACTTTCATCAACTGGGAGTTTTGGCCGGAGTTATGACTTCTGATTTTAGTCTTTCTAAGATTTTGGGGGTATATTGCATATTATTTACGGTGAGGGTTTGTTGGGATTTTGCCCCCAAATTAAGTTACCATATGTGTTTAACTTTTAAAAAAAATATTTAATCAGAACATAGCTAGCTTTTTTGTTGGGATTTTGCCCCAAATTAAGGTACCATATGTGTGAAGAAACGTGTGGAATCAGGCTTGGAAAGAGATTATACTGGATCCGAGATTTATGGCATGATTTTGACTACCTTTACACGTTTCTCTTACTTATTTCCATATCTTGACATGTCCCTAGGGTTTTATACGTATTGTATAAATAGGAATTCTCCTCCTTCAGTTTAGTCAAGCCGTTTTGCTGAATTCTTGTATTCCTTTTCTCTCCATTGTTATTTATTAATAAACATCGTTTCCTCTACAATTTTCTTCTTCTTCTTTTACTTTAATCTTG